>JAULKJ010308443.1:0-11103 GCA_032355405.1 Rubia balearica | reverse complement strand
GTGGCAGAAGAATCTGGTGATCAGTGGAGAAAGACTGTATAGAATTGTCAGAAATTTGGTCCTTGTCCGTCGGAGTCAGGTCTTCATCCTCGCCCTATTCCTCTTCCACCTTTACATAGGGGTCTTCCACTACTACATTCATCCTATGATCAAGCTGTATGATGAGATCCTGCACCCTGAATGTGTTGTCCAGCTTGTTTAGTCCGTTCTAAGGTAGCCTCATGAAGTTGGCACTTTTATAGCACCAATAAACGAATCTAGTATGTATGCGGATCAGCTTTGCCTATGACATAGCTGTAAAAGTGAGGATTTAAGGAGTGTTTGGGTTCTCTCTCATCTCATCACTAACCGAAAGGTGAAAATAAGCAACTACGAGCTATATCATGCCCCCGATAGCTATCTTGCCTGTCCGGATCCGGGAAAGGGCTATGCACTAGGTCATGAATTCCTCCACCAAATCAAGGCAAGCTCGACAAGTGCAAATCGACCACAGGACTGGGTTATTGATCCAAAGTGAAAATCGACCCTTGTAGATGGTAAGGGTCAAAATTATGCCAGAGTGCTCACGGGCAACCTACTAACAAACTCACAAAAGAATATCTAGGTGCTCGTGAGGACATAGTGTACATTAGATCCTACTAAGCCTACAAAACTCGGGATTTACATAAGAAAGCCAATAATGGTCATCTAAATCCTTTGTAATGTAACCTAATTAAAACTAGCAATAAACCAACAAAAACATAATAACAACAGTGTCAAATGCATTGGACATTAATTCATGCATTTAGGTGCAAATCAGTTATAAAATCGAAGTAAATGAAGTAACCGAACTAATGTTGTATTATCATATGGTCGACTTTGCATTGTATGTTGGTATAACTAAAGTCATATGCAATGGACGACCGGTGTCTATTTTCAAAAAACTATTTAAAAATAATCGAGGTCAAAAAAATAAGAAAATGAATGAAATATTTTTTTATTCAAACACGAATCTAATTTAATTTCGTACTTAAAAGTAATTGAAAATTATGATTTTCAATTGTAAGGAATGAAAATGAGACGACCGATACATATTTAATAAACTAAATCATTAGTGAAATTTACATAAACTGCATTAAAATAAAAAAATTCCAAAAAACAGTAATGTTGTATTTATTCCAATCCTACATCAAAATATTCATATGCGGAAAAAATCAACGACGCGTATTATTCACATCATGACCTTGAACACTATGCAATAGACGGTAGCATCAACTACCTCGAAGAAGACCACATCCCCCATAGACAGGACATTGTCAGTAAGAAATTGTCCAAACCCTTTGGGAATAGGGCCTTGATCTTCAAGTTTCCCCAAGTAGCTCATTTACCACTTGGATCCCTTGCACCTCAGCACAAGGGAGGTCTTTTAACTTGGTAGGCATGCTACCATATCCCTGGGAATGCAATAGATCAATAGCAAAAAATTACATTTAGTATGGAATGATTAATGAAATAAATAAATGTTAAACAAAATATAAATTACTTGTATTATTTAGAACTTACATTAGCGAGTTTTATCCCAAAATTTTAATGCAATAAGATACAGCTGAAACATGGACAATCCAATGGCATGGTACACTGATCTACATCTATAACTGGGTCTAGCAGCATGCTACCTGTTTCTCTAAGCTGTAGAAAAATAAATAAATTAATATTTTTCAGCAGTACAATAATACAAAAAATATAGCAAATTGAACATAAATCACAGACCTCAAAATTGGCACGACTATATTCACCATTGTCAGTTATGACTGCTTTATTTTAGAGCAAAGAAAATTAATGGACAGAATTTTATATATATTTTTAAAAAATATACGACAAGTTATTCAAATTTTCACATGAACTGAGTAAGTGCAACCTCGACTGCAGATTGCAACTGCTATCGTTTAGACCGACATTATATGACCGAAATAGCATCTATGTCTATCCAAAGTAGATTAACTGCTAAAATGAACATCTAAAGTGGGTAAACTGTCACTTCTAACGACGACATGTACGATTTGGTGAGAGACTCCACATTCAAACAAAAATCTTAAACAACTATGAATTACTGACACGAACAGCTGACGTTGGTTACCAGTTGATAAAACCAAGAGTTGATCTACGGGTGACCAACGGCACATGCATCTAAAAATCCTAATCCAACACATTCATACATACCAACGAATCTAACACACATAACAACCAAAACATGAATGTTGTCATTGAAGAACAATCAAAACTAGAACATGACATAAAAAAAGAAACCAATTGCATAAATTTCTATTCCATATAACTTATAACTGCATTTTAACAAAAAAAAAACAAAGAAGTAATTCTGATTGAAAATATACAATGTACACTGATATACACCTTCAAATATTAGAGCAAGATGAATAAGGAGAAGAAGAATGGGTCAGAACCCTTTGGAATACGTAGAAAAGATGAATAGTTTGAACATATTCTAAGGTTGGCCTATATATATACACACACACACAAGTCATGAAACAACATCGTTTTGACTCATGGAAAAATCCATCACGTATATACGACATCAGTTATCCTTTCAGTTTGACGGCAGGCTATGAATACATCATCGACGTCGGTCCTACTCTATAAATTAGTTTAATAAATTAGCCCACAGAATAGGTCCTACTCTATTTCTGCCATAACTATTTATTTTTCCACTTCAAAAAATGAACATTCAGATAGGTCAATCCTCATTCCATATTTGAATTCGACCCACAGCTGACATTAGAAGAGTAATTAAAAACCAAACATTTTGGCTTCAATATATTATTTTATGTTTACAATAAAAGTCGACCCACAATTTATCTATCTAACATGAGTACTTACAAAATAAGTCAAGCCCCAATTTTCCTAACACTGGTAATGGTTAAAAAAAAGTTGTATCTATATCAGTTAATAGAAGAAATCAAACCACAATTGACCTAACACAAGAACAGTTCAAATCTTTTAGCATCTATGTTAGTTTACAAAAGAAGTCAATCCATGGTTGACCTAACAAGAGTAAAGGTTGAACCCTTTGGCATCTTTGTCTGTTTACAAAAGAAGTCAATCAAAGGTTGTCCTAACTTGAGTAGAGTTCGAACCCTTCCGCATCAATATAGGTTTACAATTGAAGTCAAGCCACGGTTGACCTAACATGACTAATGGTCAAACCTTTTCGCATTTATATTAGGTAATAAAAGAAGACAAATCATAGTTGACCTAAAACGAGTAATGTATGAAACTTTTGGCATCTATGTCAGTTTACAAAAGAAGTCAAGCCACAGTTAACCTAACACGAGTAAAGGTCGAACCCTTTGGCAGCTATGTCAGTTTACAAATTAAATCAATCCAAGGTTTTCCTAACACAAGTAAAGGTCAAACCCTTTAGCATCTCTGTAGGTTTACAATAGAATTCAAGCCACGGTTGATCTAACACGACTAAAGTTCAAAATTTGGCATCTATGTAGTTTAACAATAGAAGCCATGACACAGTTGACATAACACGAGTATAGGTGGAACCTTTCGGTACCTTTAACAGTTCACGGTTGACCTAACACGAGTAAAATTTAAAGCATGTAGCATATCTGTAGGTTTAATTGTAATTCAAACCACAGCTGACCTAACAACAGTATAGTTTAAACCTTTCGGCATCTCTGTTCGTTTACAATAGAAGTCAACCCAATGTTAACCTAACACGAGTGTAGTTCGAACCCTTTTGCATCCATGTATGTTTACAATAGAAGTCAAGTCACAATTAACCTAATAGGAGTAAATATTGAGCCCTTTAGCATCTATATACGTTTACAATAGAAGTCTAAGAAAGGTTTAACTAACACGAGTAAAGGTCGAACCCTTTGGCATCTATGTGAATTTACAAAAAAAAGTCAAGCAATGGATTAACTGATGATTAAAGGTCAAAATCTATGTTAGTTTACAAAAGAAGTTAACCCACAATTAACCTAACACTAGAAAGGTCAAACCCTTTGGCATACCTGTATGTTTGCTTTAAAAGTCAAGCCACAGTTGACCTAATACGAGTATATTTCCAAAACATTTGCATCTATGTAGGTTTACAATAAAATTAAAGTTATGATTAACCTAACACGAGTAATGGTCAAACCTTTTGGCAGTTATATCAGTTAAAAAGAAGTTAAGCCACGGTTGACCTAGCACAGGTAAAGTTTGAACTTTTTGGCATATTTTAAAGTTTAAAAAATTCAAGCCTTGTTTCACCTTACAGGAGTTATGGTCGAAGCCTTTGGCATCTATGTCAATATAAAAAATAATTCAAACAAAGGTTGACCTAACACAAGTAATGGTCGGACCCTTTTGCATCTTTTAGGTTTACAATAGAAGTAAATTCATGGTTGATCTAACACGTGTAAAGTTTGAACTTTTTTGAACCTATATAGGTAAAAAATTCAAGCCAAGCCACAATTGATCTAATACGAATAACAGTTAAACCTTTTGGAATCTCTGTCAGTTAAAAAAGAATTTAAGCCACGATCAACCTAACACGAGCAAAGGTCAAACCTTTTCGCATCTATGTAAGTTTACAAAAGAAGTTAAACAATTGACCTAACACAAGTAAACGTTGAACCCTATGGAATCTATGTCAGTTTTCCAAAAAAGTTAAGTCACGGTTGACCTAATATAAGTAAAGGTTGAACCCTTAGCATCTATGTTAGTTTACAAAAAAATTCAAGTCATGGTTGCCTAATACAAGTAATTAGAATTTGAACTCTTTTAGAATCTATGTCAGTTTAGAAAAGAAGTCAATCCATGGTTAACCTTTCATGAGCAAAGGTCGAACCCTTTGGCATCTATATATCAGTTTACAAAAGAATGCAAGCCACTATTGAGCTAATATGAGTAAAGATCGAGGCATTTGGTATTTATGTCAGTTTACAAAAAAAGTCAAAATGTGGTTGACCTAACACGAGTAAAGTTTAAATATTTTGGCATATATGATAGTCTACAGAAGAAGTAAAGCCATTGTTGAGCTAACAAGATTAAATTTTGAACATTTAGACCTCAAATTTTGTTTAATTAAGTTGGGTACTAGAGACTATGCAACATCACAACTCTGATCGACAAATCTATACCACATGTTATGGCTTACCTACGTTGAACTATAACTTTATCGGGCCATATTATGTTGTGAGGTTGGCATGGGCCACTCAAAGCCCGCATTCCTGACCAATATGCACCCGACATTGAAAAAGTTTAGGGGTAAAACGAAAATTTTGGGCACCTAAATTTTGGAAATTTTTCCCCAAACCTTATTTGGAGTCATTGGTAAACAAAAAATGCCTTCACCTCCTATCTCCTCTAACTCTCCCACCAAAACACAGTCCCACAACTTTCCATTAACACAATATTAAAAAATGAACAAGAGTGCAATCAAAAGCATTCCAGGCTTCTTTCAAACTACTACAACTAATAAATGGTGTAACATCTCAAGGAGCAAATTGAGGTTGTTTTCATCTATTACATTTTAAAATTTCAATGTTTTTAGTTAAATGGGTTGAATTCCCTTTTATGAAGGAAATATTCAATTTTTTCATGAATTGTGATCATTGTGCTACATTTTATCTAATGTATAGTGTTACGGTACTGCATATAACATCATATATAACTAATTAGAAGTACCAATCATAGATTAAGATTGATTCTAGAAAAGAATGTTATTTTTGCTAGAACATTGTTTGAATGTCCGAATTCGGTCGTCTTGTTGGTCAGTACAACAGGAAAAGAAACTGGGACAGGTGTTGCATTTGCACGGGGGATTTTATGTTTGTTGGTTTTATATGAGCAATTAATGCTATGACAAACATTAGTGGAAATTGTAATGTCATAGGTGAAAGGATGTAATCGAAACATATCAAAGGAAGACATCAATGGTAACTTTCACTTTAACGAAGTATTACTCTTGTATTAGTAGTATTCTTGTCAATCCATTTGCGAGCTGCCTATTTCTAATGCAGTCTATGTTTGTGTGAAATTGTAGTTACGGGGCTTTAAGAGTTATCAATGGACCTTCAACATATAAAAAAATTGAAATTGCTCATCATTCCACTATCAATAGATTTTCAACGTATTTGTGGAGATTGATTTCTAGTAACGGATCAGAGACAGTCGATTTAATTTTAGCAATATGTATTATATGTTTGTAATATGTTATTGTAGTGGTTGTTTTCTCAAGGGCTCCCATTTCGCTTTAATTGAACATTAATGAAATATTCTCAATTGTTTGGCCATTAACTGTCCCATCTACGACCCTCATGTTTTTTTAATCAAAACATCCACCGAAAGTGGATGGGAGTTATTTATTAGGCTCTTCACACCTTAAATAAAACCCATAATAACTATATTAGATCATTTTTAGATTGTCATTGTATTTTTGCTTACTGATCCTTTTGGATGTGATTCCTACAGATTGATCTCCACCTTTTTTGTTAACCAATCTCAAGTCAAATATCCAATAGGATAAGATTAAGCTACATTTGTACTATACAAAAGTGATCAAAATAGTTTAAAACAATTGAACTCTGTAAGTGAGTCCTGTATAATGAGGACTTTCCAAAAGAAAGATGACTGAAATGGCTTCGGCATTTTTATTGCTTCCTATCAAATGGATGAGATGTTGTGCAGGTTGTGATATAACAATTGTGATCAAAGGGATCCCTAATTAATCTGCCATAATTGCTGCCTTTAGTGCCTGTGAGTGCTCAGATGGTTGGACAATGGTAAAGGCAGAAGAGTGGGTAATTGGAGATCTTGCCAGAGTGTGAGCTGTTACATTTTGTTTCCTGCAAGTATGTTTCCAGGTGACCTTCTTATCTCCAACAGTTCTATAGATCTCCCATATTTTCCTTTGGACTTTCCATTGAGCTCTTGAGTTATTTTTGATAATGTTGATAGTCTGCAATGAATCTGATTCAGCAATAAGAGGAAAGAAATCATACTGTATACATAATTTTAGTCCTTCCAGTAGAGATTGTATTTTAACAAGACTGACTCAGTATCATCTAGGTGTTTGAGTGCTGTAAGAGCTGGACTGCCATTTGGTGTTTTAACTATTATTCCTGCAGAACTGGGGGAGATATTAGACAGTGATGCATCAATATTAAATTTATAGCCTATATCCGGGGGGGTCCATTTATAAGCTTTGATCAATTTAGGTTGTTTAGGTTTAAATATTGTCATCACTTCAATCTAGTTAAGCATGTAGCAGTCATCAGTTCTTTTCTGAGGATGGATTTTGAAGATGTCAGTTAGAAGAAGGAGAAGTTCCTTTTTCATTCCAGGTATGTTCAAAGTCTTTTTATCATATAGGAAACTACATCTAGTTTTCCATATTATCTAACATGTTAATGAAGTTGCCACAGATATGATATTTATCTTGGTTTTGGATCTGCAGGGGCAAGACCAGATGGTGGAAAGCTTATCAAATATATGCATTTTAAATCCATACCTGATTTCCAGCAAACCAAAAACATAAGCCCAGATAGATCTTGCTACATAGCATATATTAAAGTAGTGGTTCATGGTGTCCATAGATTGACGGTAAGGGCATTTGTGCACTGAAACCATACCCATTAAGTTTAAAGTTTCATGGAAAGGGAGATAGTTATTCAATAGCTTCCAAATAAGAAATGAGATCTTTGAAGGAATTAGAGGAAACCATACCTTTTCTAAGCTTGAAATTTTGTTTCTTTTCCTCCAAATCAATTGATAAGCATTGTTGATAGAGAACATACTTGTGGTTGAATGCTTCCATATCATCTTATCACTGTGATCATACAAGGAAATTGAAACCTGCAATTTATGAATGACATGTAATTGTAAACCTAAGGCTAGGTGTTGTGTGTGTAGTGTCATGTTGTTGTGGAATTGTGCTACAGTTAGATAGGGCAGATAGATGTCTATGTCATGGTTCCAAAGGTCTATAAAACTACCCAAACTAGGCCATTCAGTTATTTAGAAGCTCACCTGACCATTTCCTACTAAGATTTTAGTGTTTTTTGTAGCTACATGAGATACTTTTCATGCTCTTTTCCATGCATCCAAGTTGCGGTAAGATTTAGGAAGATACCAGATGAGTTTAGACCAAATGGAGGTTCCCAGCTGCATATTCCACTGCAATTTAAAGGAGAAACTTGTGATGAAACCCTGTATGGATATAAATCCCAGTCCATTTTCTGAGAATGGATAGCTCATTTTGGAAAATTCTTTCCAATATCTATGTGTTTTATGTCCCCCCCATATGAAAGTATTGAAAATAAGTTCAAACTTTTCTATGATATGGGCAGTGGGGGACATAACACTCCATATATGAATGAGAATTGAGGCTAGAGTGTACTTAACTAGGATTATTTTGCCTACTGGAGATAACATCTATTATTCCAGTGAAAAATTCTAGAGTTAATTTTCTCTACAATTTCATTGAAGTGCACATTCATCTTCCTTGCCTTGTAAATATTTACTCCCAGATATTTAAAGGGTAAGGATCTTTTTTTGCATACTAGTGAGTGTATGGATTCTATTTTTGGTCATAAAGCCATTCTTAGAGCCAACATAGAAAGAACCCTTTTCATATTTGACTTTCTGACCCGAGGCTAACTGGTAATGCTTCAGGAATTCTATTAGGTTAGTGCAATACTTCTTAGAACCCTTGAAGAATATAAATGTATCATCCACATATGATAAGTGGGATAAATTGAAGTCATTACCAGTGACTAAAAACGAATCCAATAATTTTTCCCTAAACATTGTCTTTAACCCATGGTTAAGAAGTTTTGTGATGAAATTAAACAGGATAAGGGAGCGGGGGTATCCCTGTTTGATACCCCTGGAGGCAGAGAAATATCCATAGGGATAGCCATTGACCAGAACTGAGAAGTATGCCGATTTTATGTTGCTCATGATGAGCTTCACAAAATGGCCATGGAATCCATACTTTAGAAGTAGGGAGTTGTGCATTGACCAGGACACTCTATCAAATGTCTTGGTCATGTCTAATTTAGCTATGACATTGAGTCCCTGAGTCATTTTATCAAGCATTCTAACTGCTTCTTGCATCACAAGAATGTTGTCAGAAGTTCTTCTTCCTTTGATGAAAGCTAATTAATCAATTGATACACACTTATTGACCAGTGGATTAATCCTATCAGCAAGTATTTTAAAGATTAACTTGTTGCTGAAGTTTGCTAGATTAATTGGTCTGAAATCTGAAAATTGGGCTGGGGTTTGAATTTTTGGAATCAAGTTAAAAAGGGAACTAGTGATAGATTTAGGCATAGGGACTCCACACATAAACTCACTGACACAAGTTAGAAGATCCTTTTTTATTGTGTCCTAATCCCATCTATAAAATTAACCATTGAAACCATCAGTCCTCCCAGCTGTGTTCACCTAAATTGAACATAGCTTGATGGAATTCTTCCTTCTCTAATGGCATTAGTAGGTTGATGTTTTCTTACTGAGTATTGTAGAGGGAATGAAGATGAGTAAGTGAGTTAGGCTAGCTCCTGATATGTCTCTAGTATCCCCATAAAACATATTTTGATAAAAGATGCCAGCAGTTTCTCCTATATGATTCTGCTCTATTAACATGATGTTCTCATGTTTTATTTTTTTTATTCTGAGCCTATTGTGTTTATCTCTGACTGAATTATGAAAGAATGTGGTGTTGACATCACCCCCCTTAAGCCATTTTTGTCTAGATATCTATTTCCAGAAGTCATTTTCCTCAGTTAATCTGTCTAAGAGCTACAGTCTAGCCTGATTTGCTTTATTGAGGTTTTCTCTAGAATCTGAGGTGTCATATAGGGTTTCTGCTTCTTGATCTTTGATTTCAGGTTTTTTTATGTTTTCAAACAAATTCCCAAAATGCTCCATGTTCCACAATTTTAAATCTTGTTTTAACCTTTTCAGTTTAAGACTAAATCTTAACATTCCCTGCTCGTTCAGCTCTTTGGACCAAGAGTCTGAGACTATTTCCCTAAACTGAGGCATTTTTATCAGCATTGATTGAAATCTAAAGGCTTTGGGCTGGGGTGGTTGAGATTTTTTATATGTTAGTAGAAGGGGGAGTGGTCAGATGTAAGCCTACTTAGGACTTGGATTAATGAATTACTGAATTTCATAAGGAAATCAGTTTTATCCATTGTTCGATCTAATCTTTTGCAAACTCTACTCTTTCCTTGTCTACCGTTGATCTAAGTGTATAAATTTCCACATGTAAGGATTTCACACAGATTGTTGCTAATTATGAGGGTGCAAAATCTAACATACTGTTAGAATTTTGAGGGGAATTACCTTTATATTCAACAACTATTCTGGTGACATTGAAGTCACCAGTGAGGATTACTGGTACAACTAAAGAAGAAAATATGGTAGTTATATCATCAAACACTTTCATCCTATCGGTCCTTAAATGTTTACCATAAATTAAAACCAGAATAGATATATGATGCAACATGATTAGCTTTTGTAATCTAACCAGAGATCCCTAGATTCCTCTCAAATTCCATGTTATAATATTAACATTCATTGATAACTTTTGCTTTAGCTTTCATACGGCTAATTACCACATTGGGTGATTTAAAGAAATTTCTAACCTGATCAGGTGGTTTAGGCATACCTGATGTGCCATGATATGTTGATAGGTCTTCAATTTGGAGATTAATCTTTTCCATACCTTCATTTATTTTCCCTTGTGCAGATGGTGTGTTGTTAGAACAAATGACCTGAGTTGAGGGCTGATTGGTTTGTGCCATTGGTGTCTGCTTCTATGTCGCCTTTTGATGTTTTGTTGTCCATCTGTGGGTGGGGTATGTGATTGAAATGAATTTTTGAGATAACTTTAGTACTATAATCCTTGAAAATGTACAAGTGCTTTTTCCTATTCAATATCAAAAGGGGTTTAGAAGAAACCTGTGTGTCGATTGCCGTATCATCTTTTGTTTTCCAGTTGTTGTGGTTCCTGGCTATGAGATTTTTAGCCTGCTGGATTGCTGATTTTGCCTTTTCTTTTCTTGTGGCAGTAGTTACCCTGACCTAGCCTTG
>JAULKJ010308423.1:0-11104 GCA_032355405.1 Rubia balearica | reverse complement strand
TTGGTTTTCTCTAAAATAAAAACTGTTGGAAGTCGAAGGTACTTTATAGTAGAAATGAAAGAATGAGGGAAATATGAGACTTAAATTTTTAATGAAAAATGAATATTGTGTTTTGATTTGATGCATTCAATTGGAATTGCATTAAATTTTCATTACCTATAATATTTTTCTCTTTCTACAAATATAGGGAAGCAAATCTTCTCTCTCATCAAAATTTCTATTTTAGGGAATGAGATAGGGAAATTGTTGGAGCTTAAAAACTAGGTAGAATCCATATAATCAATGAGAATCCCTATTATAAGGAAGCTGTTGGACTTGCTCTGACCCTACTTTTCATAATAAGGAGCATTTCTTATTTAACTAGGACCATTGTGGAGTTTTGATAATCATTCCTTAATAAGGAGTTGGTACATCTTTATTTGTGAAAGACCAATCAATCAATGGTGAACTCTTCGCATGGCTTGTTTTGTATTTTCAATTTGATTGGATTATAATCGAACTTTAATTTTGATTATGTATATTTTTCACAAATGATATTATTTTACTACAGCAAAATTAGCCTATTAGAACACTTGTATAGGGACACTTTTATAAAAAAAAAGGGTCCTAAAAAATGCATATTAGGACGCCTATAAAATTAAATGTTTTAATATTGTTTGACACATATTAAAAGTGTACCACTACATATAATTAGAAAATTACCAATCGACCAAATATTAAAATTACTGGGACATTTATAAGTGTTCTAATAGATGTATTAGGACGTTTATAAACTAAACGTCCCAATACATATGTAATTAAGACATTAAAAAGTGGCATAATATAATAGGACGCATAAAAATAACTATGTATCTTATTGATAGAGTCGCTTAACACAAGGACTCTGGATCTTTATGGACTAGCGATATGGGGACGTTTTAGAAGTATCATATGAATGAAAGCGTCCCAATAGAGACATATTGGGACACTTTTTAGCATCATAATAGGGGTTTTGTGTTGTAGTGTTTGTTTTTTAAAATTTGAATATTTTAAAATTATATATTCAATATTAGAGTTCATCTGTTGAAACACGATATTTTCATAAATTAGGGAAAGACCAAGGTTTAAACTGCAAATTAGAGGAAATTCTCATTAATTGTGTGATAAACTTTATAACTATTGTGCGTTGCATAGTAAATATTTAATATGCAACTAAAACCATTTACCTTTTTATTATTCCAATTAAACCCCATCTTTACATAAGTCTATGAAAAGACAGAATTTTCCAAGACTTTTCCTTAATATTATTTTATATCTCGTAATCTATTGTCACTACAAAAAAATTCCATTAGTGATGCATATTTTGTGACAATAGTAAGGAAATGTCACAATATTTGCTCCACCTTCAGGTGTCACTAAATATTTGTGAGATGTGAACATGTCATTAAACTGAACCCTTGTGACAAAATTTAATGACACTTCTAAATTGAACTGCATTTTGAAACGTCACAAAAAATTTAATGATAATTCAACGCGTTAGTGACACGCTAAACAAGGGCACTTCACAAGGCTTTAAAGGAATTTTTCTTTGAAAACTTGCTTTAAAATACTTGAATTTGGTTATTAGAGCCTAAATAAAGGAATTTTAAATAATAAATTTTTGTATAGTATAAATTATAAAGCGGTGGTACATGTTCTAGAGTAAATTATAGAAAATAGCTTGGATTTAATAAAGGGAAATCATATTTGCTTACCACTATAAATTCAATATAAAAACTTGCTAAAGTTAGATCCATGCGATAATAATAATATTATGTCCACAAAATAACATTGATTTTTTTCTAAATGTTCGAACAAAATAAAAAGTGAAGAAAAACCATAGTTAATGAATTTTTTATAGAAAATCATGAATAATATCTAGCGAACGACTCTTCATCCAACATTCGTGCATCTTCTGAACTGGTCGCCACATCGTTTGGCTCAACACCCAGGTCTGGGAATATAGGAAAAGGTCCAACTGCTTTCATTGCATCGGGAACTGATATTAAAAAACCTTACCAATGTGATCGCACCATAACCTTTGATAATGTGATTCCGCCAGCTGCCTTTTGACACCTACCTTGAATGCCGCGAATCTAAATTCCAATGGAGGACCCACATTATCATGAGTCATTATGTAGAAATAATCTACTGTAATCTTACCCACTGATTGCCCATATATGTCGTGCAGATAGTGAGGGACACGGACTTTGTGCACAGTTCAGAGATGAGGTTGCAGAAGCCATAACAGCCTTTGTGGCACCCTGTCTCAATGATCGTACCATTTTCCTACCTCCATTCCATTGCAATTTCTTCTTAATTTCGTACTGATGTGTCAGCCTCATTCTGTAAACCTCAGTGTTGACTTTGACCGAGTCAATTCTGAAGGGCCCGAAGTGGTACCATCCATTCATCTCAGGCGTGAGGTGTTTCTTCGGAATCATTAACCATCCTTGTTTGACAAGAGATTTAACATCGGTTCCCACCCTACTAATCGTCCTAATGATCTCCTTCACAGTGGCCTCATCAAAATTCCAACCATCACCGGTCTAGTAGTGGAATGCAAGATAGTCAACCTTATTGAAGGGAACATTTGGCAACCCATAAAATTGTTTACGGACTTCGATGTTAGTTCCACCATTTTTCCTCTACAGAGCACCTCATTCCACGTCAGACAACACCTCAAATTAGCATAGAACTCACTTACTATGCTGAGGTTAAACATTGCAGGCATGTCATACAATTTCTCCCATCCAATGCCCGAATAGATTCTTGAAATGAGAGAGAGATTCTTCTATTCCTCTCTTTAGGAAAGGTCGCCTTATTCTGTTAGTTCGTTCAATTAGCCTTGCCTACTCCGACATGAACCTGTGCTCCCGCTGTTTAATATTGGACTACATCTCCGGAGAGGAAGGATATGCATTGCGTGACCTCTTGAATGGAGTTTTGAGTGCCATATCCTACGAAGTCCACTATAGCATTTTAACAAACATCTTCCATGCATCACAAAAACCAACACAAAACTAGTGTTGATGAACATTAACATACATTAGAGGGAAATCATTAGAAGCCTAGGTATAGAGATGTGTAAATAATGAACATTATCACTTTTAACATAATTTCATCATCAAGCAAAGTTGTTATTGTATTGAAAAGTTTACCAACATTTAACCAAAAGCATTGGATTCATGATAAATAAGCTTAAAGACTGATGAATAAGGTTTGTGAGTGAACTTACCTTGTTCCGTTATAAACCTTGGGTTGATGAATCGATGGTGATTATAGGGTAGATTTCCTCTCCAAATTTTTGAATGGGAAGATGATGCATTTTGGATTTGTCAATTTTTTTTGTATATAGAAGTTAGCACCGGTATAAACGTAGAAAACCAGTGCCTTTATTGGATAAACAGTTTCCTAATGCTGCTTTAAATCAATTTTTCTGGTTTTTTTCACAACCCCAGAGAAAAGTTCTAAAATAAATTCTAAGTACACAGCATCATTACAAAACCCGGTGCTATAAATTAAATAACCGGTGTCTTTATTGGAAAAACTAGCTGCCTAAGGCAATTTAAATCAATTTTTCTTGTCTTTTTTACAACCCGAGAGCAAAGTTCCAAAATAAATTCTAAGTACATAAAACCGGTACTAATACAGTGCTGTAAACTAAATAAGCGGTGGCTTTATTTGATAAAACAGCTGCCTAATGCTCCTTTAAATCAGTTTTTCTTTTCTTTTTTACAACTCGAGATCAAAGTGTGTTAAAATATTCTAAGTACGCAGCACCAGAACAATTACCGATGCTGGAAATGGAAAATACCGGTGCCTATGATGAAATAGAACACATACTCTGCTTGTCAGCACCGATTGTGGATCCTATAACCGGTGCTGATTCTTATTCCAACTTTTTCCTTAAAAAAGTTATAACGAAGGATAAAATATATACCCAAGACAGTACACTACAAACGAGGTTAAGCAAAATTTATTTAATAATATCAATATGTTCAATAGATAGGACACATGCCAGCACTCAAAATTATAATACTAATTACATTTTAGGCAATAAGATGCACCTATCTTTTCCTTTTCAATACAACATCACCCCCACAGTTTTACCACTCTCATCAAACCACAATCCATCGCTATATGACCGTCAACCTACTAAACCTCCACCCACATCCTCCAAACATGGAAATACATATGGGAACTCAGGACATTCTGCTTGGACGATCCAGCCAATCCCCTCTTTGAAGTAGAACTTCTTACCATGTAGGACAACATGCCCTTTCTCGTTGCTAGGATCCTGGAGAAAAAAAACATGGCATTCCTAAGCAGCTAAGATAAACTTTTCATTCTCAAACCCAACTCGAGTAAAGTCCACCAATGTGAAACCTAAGGGTTTCTCCGTACAAAAAGCGGCTCCATTATCAACCCAACGTCACTTGAAAACCATAACTTTGAACTCAACATAGCCCAACTATAAATTTTCCTCAATCAGCCCGTAAAAGGCCATCACTGTAACAATAGGTTTTTGTCTTTCTTGCTAGATTGCTACATCGATTCAGACTAAATGTAAACTCCACTATTCCTCTTAATGTTCTTGCTGTCCTTTTCAGCCTTTGCAAAAGTAAAACCATTAATATCACACCCCAGGTATCTTCTGGTAGTGCGGTTTGGCCTTCTTGGAAAAGCACGAAGTTTACTATGGATGCCGTCCACACTGCATCAATTATAAAACCAAGTCACAAATGAGGAAGAATGCTCTAGCTGTATTTTGTTTGTAGGCCATTCCGGATCTAGTGCTTGTAAATATGACAAGTGCTCTTGAACATAGATTGCAGTCTCGTTACTGATTCTGTATAACATAAAGGTGAACTGTCATCAATTCAACATAGAAGGGTGTACAAAGTGTGGCTATAAAACATGCAATCCCATTCTTCCTACCAAAGTGCGCTTGTTCAGGTAATCCAACTGATTTCTTACCAACTAAGTTCGAAATACAGTATTCAATGATCTCCTCAGTTACGTACCTTTGCACGATGCTCATATCAAGTCGGTTACGATTGTGAACATAACCTTTGAAAACATCCATGTACCGCTCAAAAGGGCACATCCTATGCATTCCAACAGGACCACATAATCAAATTTCCTTAACCGAATTAATGATTAGATGAACCATGATGTCAAACAAGGATGGAGGAAAGTACTTCTCCAACTGACCTAACACTAAAAACCCCTTCCGTTCCAACACATTAAGTGCTTGCATGCTATATTCTTCCGACAAATGAAGTTGAAGAACAAAACACAGTCACATAACGCTAAATCGGACATCCTTCTCCATAAACCCATAGATGGAACGGGCAACAGTTGTTGCATGAGAACATGAAAATCATGCGATTTCCAGGCATTATTACGTGAATCATCATTCATAAAAAAACTAACATTAGAAGAATATTCGGATGGTACCTTGATTCCTTGGATACACTCACAGACCAATCTCTTCTCATCCAGTGACAGATTGTACGGGGCAGGAGGGGGGTATATTTGCTTCCCTCACAACTCCAGAGCAAGGTCCAACTAAATCCTAAGCTCTAACAAATGCTTCTATGCATTTAAGCCATCCTTCCTCTTCCCAGGAATGTTGAGTAAGTTACCAATCAAACTCCTGCTCACATTCTTCTCAATGTGCATTACATCCAAACAGTGGAATACCTCTGAATTCTCCTAATGAGGTAGATTTAAGAAAACAGACCTCTTCTTCCAAGGTCTATCAGGCGTTGCACTCACCTTCTTCATCTTCTTCCCAAGAACAAAATTAAATTTCTTCACCTTATTATGAATGACAACCCCTTTCACTGGTATTGGTGCATCCTCACACAATTTATGCTTCACCGGGAGGAATTTCGGTGACCCAAATACACTGTTTTGTAACCATTATTTAGTTATTGGTAATCTATTGACTCTTTGTACATTGGTCACGCCTTGTGCCCCTCCACCACATAACCCAAAGGGTCTCAACATACGGGAAAATCATGTATGGTACAAAAAAATATTGCCTTCAAATTGAACTTCGTTCCGAAAACAATAAAATACATCGACACCGTCGAACCATAGAACCTTCAAATATTCTATAAGAGGTGCCAGATACATATCGACAAGCTGTTTATTTCCAAGCTGTTTTGTCCTAGACATCAACAAGGGCATCAACACATATTTCCTCTTCATACACAAGTACGGTAGAAGGTTGTATATGGCAAGCATTAACGTCAATAAACGGTGCCAGGAGGACATGTTGCCAAACGGGT
This sequence comes from Rubia balearica, assembly GCA_032355405.1. Lineage (NCBI taxonomy): Eukaryota > Viridiplantae > Streptophyta > Magnoliopsida > Gentianales > Rubiaceae > Rubia > Rubia balearica. Next base: position 4,784 of record JAULKJ010308423.1, on the reverse strand, counting down.
TCATTCCATCAGTACACAAAGTCATCCTCAAGTTCCGTGGATCACTTGCAAATTCTGGATACCTCTTATAAAATCTCTTCTATTGATCGGCATCAGTTGGATGGCGAATTACACCATCTTCAACAAAAACCCTTCCTCTGTACCACGTTCCGTTCTTTGCATCATTGACATTCTTAAACAAACTCAGAATAATTGGAAGATACCACATGCATTTCGCAAAAACCCATTTCTTTAACTTTACAACAACATATCGACAACTGGATTTCTTCTTCTTTTGTATTGTGACACATGGCATACAGGGCATGCCACTTCCTCCTCCAAGTTACCCCTGTAAAAAACATAATCGTTGGGATAATCATGTATTTTTTTGTACTCCAATCCAATAGGACAAAGAATCCTCTTTGCTTTGTAGAGGTTGTCTGGCATCCCGTTACCAGAGGGAACCTTCTCATTTAAGAACTTTAGCACCCTGTTCATGCTAGTGTCGCTCCATTTACCAACACATATCATGTTAAAAAATTCCATCAAATATGACATCATCATATCCTTCTTATTGCAACCGGGATACAACGACATATCCTTCTCACTTACGAAATTTGATAAAACATTGGGCTTTCCCCTAAATTCATCGAAAACCTCCTCACACATATTATCTAAATTTACTTCACCGAAATACTCTCTTCAACAACCTGCAACCATCTTTGACAGTGCTTTCTCACCATGAGATGTCCAAACCATATAATCTTTTTCAAACCATCTCGTAACCAAGTGAATTTTCATGATGTCTCTATCAACACTTCGGTTACGATTCTTTCAATCAGGACAAATACATAGCCCTCGCTTCTCACGACCAAATGCGTGCTCTAAAAACTCCTCCATGAAATCAACATATTCTTTGCTCAATCAACTATCGTTGCAATACACATGCTGACACCTCTCAATTGCACGTTCCATCTATACATATTAACGAATATACGACCATTATAGTTCCACACAATGACCATAGCTATGCAAGATTATAAACATTCTAAATGAATTTTGGAAACCTTACATAGAACTCATATCACAACCTTCAAAACTAACCAAACAATTTCACATTCCTAAACAACGTATTATTGACATCAACATAAAACTATCACATTTCTTCCATGAATGCAAGTATCATGAACATGATCAAACACATAAAATATATGCATAAAAACCATTTGTAACATATTCCATCATTAATAACATGACAAACAATTTATAACCTAACTTTTGTCGGTCTTCATTTGAGCATTCAATGTCAAAACCCTCCAAAAAAACACCATTAATGACCCTCTCTCCCAAAATCCCACTTTTTACTCCCCAATGAATAATGGTAGGTGAGCATTAAATGCTCTTTTAGCAATAGTATCATGCCTAAATAATGGTTCAGGAAAATTTCCCAACTATTTTTTGCCGGGGAAAATGGATTTCCGGCCTAATTCAGCACCAGTTAAGTCCCTTTTTTCCATACCGGTGCTATAATTAATTTCAAATCATATCATCCCTTTTTCAAGTGGGACCCATCTTTTGGCATTAGAAAAGTGTTTTCCGGTGCTATGATTTTACATAGGCATCTGCTTACTTAATTCATACCAGTGTTATTATTTTCCCTCTATTTTTTACGCGCCGAATACCCTATTTCTCACACCCTAACTTTTCCTGCACCAGTATCTTGCAATTCTTACATTATATACCAGTGCTTATTTTTATGTAAGACACCGATTTTGGGCACCGATTTCCCACTTCCGGTGCTGAAAAGGTGTGGTTCCGGTACTTTCAACACCGGTTAGTAAAAAAACGGATGTCTTTCATCATTTCAACACCGGTTCTTACCCCTTGGCCTTAAGTACCGGTGCTTATGTACCTGCTTTTCAGTAGTGTGATATTAGAGATTGGTCGCTGGAACTAGAATATTGTTAAAATTGCATAAACGTCTCTACCTAAAGTTTAGGTTGCCCATTTTAAATTTAATAATAATATTTCACGTGATCGGTGCTGGGTGTTTTTCCCAACATTTTAAATGATTCATTTTATAAAAAACAAAACAAAACAATATTTCATTGAAAAATTTAAATTTAACGCATATATTTACTGACTCATGCATGCGTGTAAAGCGTTTTCCCCTCCTTTGTGTACGATATTAATTAAATTACTAAATAATAGCCGTGTTTTGAACGTATGTGAATTTGAATATTATTTGATAAACATATTAATAATTTCAACTTTAGCAAGTTAATATTATTGTTATCCACATTGCACGCATGTGGATTTCATAGAATATGAAAAATGAACAAAATTTTGAAAATTTGATTTTAATATTGTGCCATTTAAAGAAATCTTCTTTTCAAACATGGAAGAGGGTGAGAAACAGATATTGGCTGCAATATTAGCAATGAAGAGAGGAGATCTCCCTATTAACTACCTGGGATTGCCCATTTCAAGTACAAGATGGAACAACCAGAATTGTGAGGAATTGGTTGAAAAAATCAGGGGAAAATTGAGGACTTGGTAAAATGGAAATCTTTCATGTGTAGGGAAACTAATGTTAATCAACTCAGTATTGCTTAGCATCCATGGATATTGGGTAAGTATATTCCTGATTCCCGAGAGTGTTAATTAGAGGTAGTTCAGATATGCAGAATTTTCTCTGGGGGAGAGAGAAAGGGAAAACAGGATTTACTGCTGTTTCATGGACATCACTTTGCAGAAACAAAAAGAAGAGTGGTATGGGGCTTAAAGATCCCTCTATGTGGAATAAAGCAGTGTTATGTAAACATGTCTGGGATCTTAACTCAAACAAAGACATTCTTTGTGTTCGTTGGATTCATGAATACTATTTGAACGGAGAAAAGCTTGAGAATCATCAACACAAATATGGGCATAGTAATGCATGGAAGAACATGAACAGACTGAAGCAGAAATACTGGTTTACCATGAGAAAATTTGCAGTTGGTAAAGGGAAGCCCAAAAAAATGAAGCTACATGAGGAGATGAAGGAGGAACTAAGGTTGTGTCAACAACAAAAATTGTTTGGATTAAAGCAGTATCATCAAAACAATGATTCTTCCTATGGAGGCTACTCAGGAATGGATTTCCTACCGCAGACAAGCTGCAAGGATGTGGAATATTGTCTGGACAGCAAAATTGCAGGCTGTTTAATAAGGAGCAAGAGACATTGGAGCATTTTTTTTGTGAAATACAACTTTTCGAATGGAGTTATAAGGAACACACTAGGATGAGAGCTGAAGAACCCGAGACATATGAAGAAGAATCTCTTGATACTGAACAAGAGGAGAATTTTTGAGGCTATAATGGAACTAAATTCAGGTATGTATCATTTATGGGAAGAAAGGAACAAAAGGCTCTTAAAGAAAAAGAAAGAAATGAAGAACAGGTTGCTGCACTGATCGAAGCAGAACATAGATGGAAGAAGAAATCGAACTGGAGAGAAGACATAGAAGAGGCATTTTTTTCTGGAATGGAGTTCTAATTTGCTTGTTTGTATTGTAACTGAATTTTATTTTTTAGGGGAAAACTGGACTGTAAGAGGTTGTAAAGCAGGGAGATGTAATGGGCTTAGAGAGAAGAGCCCAAATCAATTTTGTTCCGATTTTAATATACTAAATATTCATAAAAAAACTATCGATCCATTGCACGGCTTATGATAAAAAAATATTTATTCTTATCATACAATTTTAAAATAAATTTAAAAATATTTAAATTGGATGATAGGTTTTACTAATTAAACTTTGTGCAATTGAGTTATAGATGTCCATTTTCATCTTCGTCCATAAATTTATAATATATTGTGATTAATTGATAACATTGTGCTATTTTTTGAACAAAAAAAAGACATTATAGAGAAGGTCAATGTTTTTACTAAACATTCTTGGAAAGACCGGAAAAGAAACTTCCGTAGTCAACAAATTTTGTACACCGCAAAAGGTTGGACATTCCCAACAACATCAGTAGTTGAACCATGCACGGTTAAATATAACAAGAAGTTCATTTATAATGATAAATAAATTATGTATGTTAGAACTAAAATTTTTAAATGAGGGATATTGTCAGCAATACATGATTAATTGATTGAATTAGAAATATATAAAATATAATTTTTAAATTACGATAAAAACCATCTTAAGTTTTAAAAAAATATGTTTGAAATCATCAATAGTTTATAATTATTAATTATACAGATTAAAGAAATCTAAAATTTATGATAATATTAATTTAATATTAAAACATAATATAAATAATGCATTAAATTTTTTATGACAAAAATCTTGAGAAAGACCGCATTTTCATATGAGTTGAAATAGAATTATAGAAAGGTAAAAGATAGGTTTTAGTTGGAATATTAAAATTTATTATGCAACATGCGTAGTTATTTATAACTCGATTAATGCAATCCAATTTATTTTCTTGATTTCTTCTAATTTGTAATTTAAACCTTGCTTTCCATAACTCATGAAAATACGGTATTTCAAGAGATGAACTCATTTTTTTAATACTATTACCAATCACATATTGATATGTACTAAAATATGTCATTTCTAAATATTGGTTAAAAAAAATAAAGTAAAGTCGTATAAATAGACAAATTCTTGGGAAAACTGTCTTTCCATAGGCATATGGAAAAACGGTTTGAATTAGACTTATGAAAAGATAAAAGGTTTTAGTAGCAACATTAAAAAATGATTATACAACGTACAGTAGTTATATGTTTATGACACGAATAATGCAAATCCAAAAAT
>JAULKJ010308413.1:0-11105 GCA_032355405.1 Rubia balearica | reverse complement strand
GCCACCCTTGCGCCGCTCTTCTCCACCCTCTCCCTGCACACCACCAGGACCGCTCAGCCGATAGCTACCCCGCTAAAAACCTAACCCATGACCACCCTATCATCTAAGCATTGCTCTTCTCCTCCCTCTCCCGGCTCGCCACCAGCACTGCTCAGCTCACCGCCACCCCAGAGCCGCTCTCTTCCTCCCTCTCCTCGCTCACCACCAGCGTCGCTCATCCCACAGCCACCCCGCCACCCCAGTGCTGCTCTTCTCCTTCCTCTCCCCGCTCGCCACCAGCGGCGCCCAGCCTAAAGCTACCTTAGTGCCACCCTCCTCCCTCTCTCTGCTCGCCCCTCGTCCCCTGCGCTCCCGCTACTGTTGGAAACCTTAGTCGCTCGCCCTCCATCACTCCGCTCGCCCCCACCCCATTTCCACCCCTCGCTCGCAACCACTATGCCGCCCTCGAGGAAGAAAGGAAATGGGGGAAGAAGAAAGGAAACGGAGAGCAGCATCGAAAAATGAAATGGAGGAAGAAACATGGAGAAGGGCAACAGTGAAAAAAGAAAAATGGAGGAATAGAATAGAAATTAAATTTTCATTTTTTAAATTTTTACAAGGGCAAAATGGTCTTTTCAATAAAATTCGGCCATCAAGCGGTTGGCTAAAAATTCAGCGGAGTCAAAGGTTGTTTTAGTACTTTCTGAGATTGCAAGGTTATATTGATACTTTCAGCCTAAAGTAAGGGTCATTTTAGCACTTAACTCTTCTTTAAATTTCTCAAATAAATATATAAATATATGTGTGTGTGGGTAGCTATCGATTGTGTTGAACTTGGAAAATATTATCGAAGCCGAATATTCAAAAATAAATACTTGAATTGAGCTCGACCAAGGACTGAATTGTGATGCCCGATTAATGACCTGAAACTCAAAATCACCCAATTGAAACCACTCGAAATCACCCAATCGAAACCAAATGCATAATGAAGTGTCAAGCCCGATAGAATCCAAACCCGAGCAAAATTTGTACCCGAAACCCAAAATTGACCCAAACCTGAAGGAACCGTACCTGAACGAAATCTGATCCTACCTGAATCCTATCCAAATCCAAAGAGAGATTATTCGATCCTAACCCAAATTGAAAGAGACCAAAATTGATCTTAATCTACATTGAACGAGAATCGAATATGATTGTATAGTTTATGTATAGATCTTATTTTCAAAATTTGTTGACTTTATCCTATAATGTTGTCTATAACACTACAAATACAAATAGTTAAATATATTATTATTTTAGTAATATTATACTCCCTCAATTTTCACTATGTTTCGCACCATAAGTTTAGGTGTTGCTTTTTTTGCAAGTTGAAATGTGTTGAGAGAATTGAATAAGAAGAGTAAAAAATTTAATGAGTGATTGAGAATGTTGTACTTTTTACGGCTTTTCACAATAAAAGGAAATGTGACGATTTTAGATGAACATACCAAAGTATGTAAAATTTAAAAACAGATGGAGTATGTAATTTTCTTTATGAATGATATATTCATGAAAAAAAAGAAGCCAATTAAGATTGTTTATGTAAAGTACATATTGCACCTATTTTAGGAAAATGTTAGCAAGAGCTTTTGTAAAACGCTTTTAAAAAGGGAAAAATATAAAAGAGTAAGGTCCATTCATGTTCCAAGTGTATATATACCTTTCAATTTTTTTAAAAGTGTATATATATATATATATATATATATATATCCAGTTTCTTGTTTGTGCACACATACCCCTCAGTTTTTTAAATGACCATCTCCGGTTATAGGGGTACATGTACACTTTTGAAAAACTGGGAGGATTATGTGTGCACTTTTAAAAAACTGGGAGGGTTTATGTGCACTTTCAAAAAATTGGGGGTATATGTGCACTAAATAAAAAATTCGGGGGCATGAATGCACTTTACTTTATATAAAATCAACCTTTTAATGTAGTTATATTAACTAAAAGTGTGCTTCCGAATCAATTCTTATACCGTACCACTGGGATACAGTGAAGGTGCATCATAAATATGTGGAATATACATTCAATATTATTATTTGTGCATTCAATGTTTATATAGTAATTACAATCAAATTATAATAATGCACAATTACACATAAGAGAATGCACATCTTCATGATTTAAAATACACAAAACATATCTAGGGATACGATACTCATGATATAATTTACACATCAAATTAATACAAACTAGAAGTTGAGTGGATAAAAATAATATATATATATTAGTGATATATGTCGATAATATTACTCCCTCTGTTTATCTATTTGTGACATAATTATCTTATTGGTATATATATATGTATATATTTTAAATATCACACTTTCCATTTTTAGCAAGATTCCTTCAATTTTATCCACTCATTCTACTTTTTACTATCTATATTCAATTTCATCCATTTATTTTTTTCACCTAAATCCAAACACCTATATTTATGGTGCAAATAGAGAAACAGAGGAAGTAATTACATGTATTATTAAGATATTTCAATTTTGTTATTATTTTCCTATTTAAATTATATATTTTATCCTTTCAAATGTGTTACGAGTATTTAATAATTAATTAAAAGTGGAGTCCGTCTCTTGAAAAATGATATTTTCATAAGTTATGAAAAAATTAAGGTTTAAACTGCAAATTAGAAGAAATTAAAATAAAATTTTGGGGTTGTATTAATCGGGTCATAACTTATAACTGTTGCACGTTGCTAATAAATTTTTAATATTGCAACTAAACCTTTTATCTTTCTATAATTCTAATTCAACTCCGTCCTTCCAATGGAAAGCAGTATTTCCATAGGTTTATGGAAACACGGTATTTTCCAAAAAAATTCCTTAAAAGTGTATATTTAATTATTTTAATTAATAACTAATATAATAATATCAAATGTATATACAAATTATTCCATTTTGTTTGGACAAGTTAAAATCTTAATGCCCGTGTATCGAATGCTTTCATAAATATCATAGTCTCCAAGAAGAACTATGTTTTCAATTTAGGGGATCAGAACTCTACTTAAAAAATTGACTATAAATTAACATAAAAAGTTATACAAATATTTATAATAGATTAGTTCATCGATTTTTTAAAATAATGTTCCTTTTCATTATAATAACATTTTAATAGATTTATCGGATGATAACCGAATTAAATATAACTAAATCCGTCCAAATCCAACCTGAAAGAGAATGTACTTGAAGTGTTAACAAATCAAACTGACACAAACTGAATCCGATTTAAACAATTTATATCTGAATTGTATTCGAAGCCGAAACGAGATGAATCAAAGGTAACCCAATCTTATATTTTCAAAACTATCAGAATGGCACCCAAATTAAAATACACCCGATCGGGACTCGTTACTCAAACACAAAACAATCAATCGATTCATAATCGATTGGGTCTCACCACAAAAAGACCCATTTACCTGGTTTTGTAGACATATATTCGAGGCCAATTATACTTGGGCACTTGCTCATTCCAATTATTGAAGGAAAGCAGTATTTTTTTTTTAATAAGTTGGAGGGATATTTATTGGGCTCCCAAAACCCATAAACCGGCCTAAAACCAAAATGTGATACAATCAGAGTTTTTAGATGACAAGCCTGCATCAGTGATGCTATCATTCAGTGAGAAAGTGGTTAACCAAGTCATATATCGACCTTATGTAGCAATTTAGCGAATCGAGAACGAAACACAATTTAGCTTCACAAGGGATATTCACTTCTAAAGACAGTGTAGTGAATCTTATATAAGACACACAATTTGCCATTAGAAGTTGACTAGATTCCCCACTGATTGGGTCAGCAGCTGAAGGACGACATGTTTCCCTTCATCCATTATATAAGATTACTCCCTCAGCCCACCTTTGTAGTTTCTTCTTGATTGTTTTCAATTATTTTCTGTTTTTGCTTCTCCATTTCTTCCTTCATACTGGTGGTTTTTTCAGTTACCCTCGTTAGCCAGCTTAGGCCCTGTACCTGCACAATTAGGAAGAAGGAGCAGAAATCGTGTTCCAAAACTACCACATTATAGGAAGCATATGAAGTGTTCCAGAATAGAAATCCATGTAGGTGAAAAGATGAACACCATGTAGGTGAAAATATTAAAGTTGTTTCCCAGGCTGGGCAGTGCATCATGCATTTTACACATAGATTGATGTGATTGAGTTTAAGTCCCCATAATACAAAATCTGCATGCGTAGAAGAGGGGACTTGAAATGAGATTACCGCCTAAGGTGGGTGATATCTGGATATCCTGACTGTTGGAATATCCAGTTTATCCATTTTAATTAAACCTTTAGTCCTAGCATCTAGTTGCTCCCATGATATAGGACATTGGCCATTGCCTGGCTTTTCCAACCTGGCTAGAGAGTCAGCCACTGTGTTTGATTCCCTATAGATATGAATGAGAGGAATGACTCCTAACTTACTGTTGAGGGAGATAAATCTTGAAAACAGACCATATGGAGCTTTCGTAGGTGATTTGGAGTAAGTTATAACCTGCAAACAATCCGTCTCAATGCACATAGAAGTCCAAGCTCTAGTATTTATTATTTCCAATGCAAATTCTAGACTCCTAAGTTCAGCCTCAAGAGGAGATGTCTCATTAGATACAAAGCTATGTGCACTAATCATATCTCCCATCGAATTCCTGAAAATAATTCCGTGAGAGGTTTGCCTTCCTCTGCTAAAAGATGCGTCTATGTTACATTTAAGCCCAGTCCCTGGCCTTTTCCACAAACAAAGAATGGGGGGACTGAAAGGATACTGTCTCAGGTAAGGCATTAAACCAGACTCGATCCATACTTTATCTGTTGTAGTTCCTGACATAGGGTGTGTTGCAAAAATATCAAAAGTAACCTCCCTAATGTGATGAACAATATCAGCCACTGAGGAATGGATTCCTTCAAATAGATATTTATTTCTTGCTTTCCACAGCGACCAGAAAGTGGATGTGCCTAATATTAAGATCATTCTGGAATGTATCTTAGATGAGGACGGGTTATTAATATAGTATGAAAGCCTGTCCCAACATGAGCGAAAATTCTGATTTCTAATGAGCATACAATCATGAATTTCCTTCCAGAGAAGACAAGTGAAAGGGCACTCACTGAAAAAATGTTCTAAACTCTCAGCCTCGTCACATTTCCAACATTTAGATGGCAGATTGAATCCAATACTGGATAGAATGTCATCAAATGGAAGCAGGTTATTCATTGTCCTCCAAATGAAAATAGAGATCTTACCCGGTATGTAAGGTTTCCAGATTTCGGATAACGATCTTCTTCTTGTACCTTTAACTCTCAACATCATATATGCGGATTTTACCGAGAAGTCACCATTTGAAGTTGCCTTCCATATTAATCTGTCCTCATGTAGAAGGTTGAGTTCGATTTCCTGCAAAAAATTTAAAGTACTGGTAGCCAAGTGAGGCTCCAACTGTGGAATTAGCTGATCTCTATTGGCTACGAAGTGAGCCAGAGAGATATTAGGAAAAGGAACATGTAAAATAGGCCAGATATAGTACAACGGACCAGAACCAATCCAATTACCATCCCAAAAACTGCATAATCCTTTCCCCGGAATGATTTTGGTGTTTGCATTACAAAATTCAGTTACGCCACAAATTCTCTTCCATAGGGGGCAGTTTTTTGTTGAGATCGGTAAAGACCAAATGAATTTAGTCCATATCCTGTTGTTTTCCTGCATTTTCCACCAAAGCTTACAAGAAAAAGCATTAATGAACTGATGTAACGATCTTACTCCCAGCCCATTCTCATCTAGTGGAAAACATAATCTAGTCCATGATCTCCAAGTTCTTTTCTTTTTATGATCATTACTGCCCCATAAAAATGTGGATGCTCTCTTCTCAATTTGTTTGATAACCGATTTAGGTGGCTTTGTGGTTGCGAAAATATGTACCGGTAAAGACATTATGCATGATTTAACTAGTACCAACCTTCCAGCCTGAGTTAACCATTTATTTTTCCAGTTTTTTAACCTCACATCTATGGCTTCCACAAGATCCCTGTAGTGTGATCCCTTATTTTTACCGGTAAAAATAGGAACCCCTAAATATTTAAAAGTTTTCTCCCCCTTTCTCATTCCTAAGATGGATCTAACTTGTCTATGATGTACATCTGAAGCCCTATTTGATAGATGGTATTCACTTTTATGGTAATTAATCAATTGACCGGAGGCAGATTGGTAGGCATCTAAAAACCTTCTAATGGCCCTTAAGTTTTTTTTTCCACCTCTTAGAAAAATTGATGTGTCATCAGCATACATCAAATGTGTAATGTTAACTGCATCCCTAGCTGCAAAGAAGTATTGTAATTTACCTGCTTGAAAGTACCTGATTAATGTTCTTGAGAAAGCTTCTGTAATTACATTATATAGAAATGGTGACAAGGGGTCTCCCTGTTTGATTCCCCTTGTAGCCTTAAAAAAACCATGCGGGCATCCATTAAAAAGCACAGAGAAAGTAGCAGCACTTATGTTTGATAGTATTAATCTCACAAAAATTCCGCTAAAGCCAAAGTGCAGTAAAACTGAGTTTAAGAAGCCCCAGGAGACCATATCAAAAGCTTTATGCATGTCTAACTTAAGGATTAAATTGTGATTGTTGCTTTTTTTATTTAGAAGCCTAAAACACTGCTGCATTTGAATGACATTATCTGAGATATCTCTGTGTTTAATGAAAGCAGATTGTTCGTCTGAGATTATTAAGTTCATTATAGGTTTTAGTCTATCCATTAAGATTTTAGAGAAAACCTTGTTAACAAAATTGGATAAACTAATCGGCCTATAATCCGCAAAGGTTTGGGTGCACTGTTTTTTTGGAATCAGTGTGATCCATGTTGCTGCAATAGCCTGAGGGACCCTTCTTCCTAAAAGAAATTGGTTTACCGCAGCTAGCAAATCATGTTTGATAATTTCCCAAGCAAATCTATAGAATCTGGCAGGGAAACCATCGGGACCCGGGGCAGAGTCTTGGTTGGATTCGAAGACCACTCTTCTAATTTCTTCCATATTTGAAGGCTGTAGGAGATTAGTATTAGTTTCCTCATCGATAAGCTTAGGAATGGCTTTTAGGAAAGTATTTATGTACCTGCCTGAGGTATCTTGGTTTGTTTGGGATAACAAATCACTAAAGAATAGCACCCCTGCTTCAGCTATTTCAGATTGCTCTGTAATCCAAGAGCCATCTTCTTTCTTGATTTTAGTTATCATTGTTCTGGAGTTTTTTTCTTTATTAGACATGTGGAAAAATTTTGTATTACAATCTCCTAATTTCAGCCATTTAACTTTAGATTTTTGTTGCCAGTAAATTGATTCTTCCTTTAGTGATCTTAGTAAATTAGCCTTATGTTTGTTTAGAGAAATCATGTTCTGGACTGAGTGGACCTGCAGCAATTGTGATTCTGCCTCAGCAACTCTTTCCTCTGCTTTAGTAATATTGGCATGGACATCTCCGAAGAATTCATGATTCCAGTCTTTCAAAGCCCTTTTAAGTCTCTTTAGTTTGTAACTAAATCCTTCCATTCCTAAAGTGGGGCAGAATTGGTTCCAGTTTTCATTAATAAGGTCCCTAATTTCTGTTTCTCTATTTAACCACATAAGTTGAAATCTGAACGGCTTAGGAACTGTGATTATGGAGGACTGAATACTTAGCATCAATGGTGCATGATCTGATAAGACTCTATTTAACACCTGAATGGAAGAATTAGGAAACATGTTGCTCCAGTTCATGCAGCATAGTCCCCTATCTAATCTTTTATATACTCTTCCTTCCTTCCTATTATTTGTCCATGTGTATAGGGGGCCTACAGTGTTTATATGGATTAACCTAAGATTGTCAATTAGTTCATTGAAATCCTCTATGCTGCCCCTGTTAGGAATGTTATCACCTTTGTACTCAGACTGTGTTGTGATCACATTGAAATCCCCTATGATAATTTTAGGTATATGAGGTAAAGCCTTCAGATCATTCCACAAAACCTTCCTAAGATCCCTATTTGTTTTAGCATATACGAAAACCGCAAGCCAGGGATTAAGGTCATTACTGTCATATATCTTCATAGCTAAACATTGAGAATATTGAGCATGCAAAGACATATTGATTGAAGATTTCCACATAAGCCATATTTTTTTATTATCTGCAGCAAAAGTGTTTTCCAGTCCCAACTTTCTTGCTAGCATAATAATGTCATCTTTGTTATGCATTGGTTCCAATAAACAGACCATGGTTAATTTATGCCTAATTATTAGCGACTTGATTCTAGGGATGGATTTGTTATATCCCCTACTGTTCCAGATTAAACAATTAGCAATGATTGTGTGTTTAATCATTTAGAACTCCGTTTTATGCCTATTACTAGATGATCTTAAGATCATATTTAAGCTTGAGAAGTAGCTTTTGACTTTCTTACCCTCTTGTATATCCTGTTCAGGGTTAGAGAAACATTCTGTAGAGGGTTTAGTGTTACCTGCAACCGCCAATTTATATTTTGGGGAGTTATCACTGGAAGATTGGGAGTTAAACCCAATATCGTTTGGGGAACCGGTGGAAAAATCTTCATCATCTGAATTTAGTTCCTGTGTAGTCAATTCCTGTGGTCCTGAAGTAGTCAATTCCTGCAGTAATGCAAAACTGTTACAAGTGAGAATAGGCCTAACATATGGAACAATAGCCAATAGAGTAGGGGAGAAGTTATTAGATGGTGGAGGAGATTCGGTGAGAAGGTCGTCTTTATAAAAGATGTCTGGGGCTGTGTCAGCAATGTTTGCAATCAATGAAGCTTCCTCCATGGACATGATGGACTGTGCAGCCTGAGATGGAGTCCTATTGGGCGAGGATAACATCTGTTGCACCACCTGGGCTGGATGCTCCATACTCTTGGTTGCATATGTTTGAGATGCTGCATCCGAGTCTTTAGCTGCTGGAGTAAGACCTGAGATATTTGGACTGCATTGATAAGTTTTCTTCTGCCACTTGGAAATTTCTGAAGAGCCTCCTGAGGCAAGACTCCTGTTTTTTGGTGGAGAGTTTGAGGACTTTCTTATCACACTTGAAATCTGTAGAGCTGATTCCCTGATTTGGATCTTGGTACCGCCAGTATTCATTTCACTGGAAACCGCTATTTGTGGGGATGTAGCTAACTCATTTGGCGGTTGAGCATCCATACCCGGAATGCTCACATGTAAGGGAGAGGAGACTTCCCCAGTTGCCGTAGCCCGATCTGTAGCAAAAACAGGGGACCCAGATGGTTGTTTGGAACTTGTCTGTTGATTCCTTCTACATACTTCTTGTGAGTGTCCAATCTTACAGCATTTAGAGCAATAAGCTGGCTTGGATTCATAGTATATGTTATACCATCTATTCCTAGCGATGGATCCCAATCTAATTCTACTAGGCACTGGCTTTCTTAGATCTAGTTCCACACACAGACGGATATTTGATGGCCTAGTAACATTAATGGTTGGGGCATCAGCTTGGATAAATTTCCCTAAAGCATTGCCAATACCTCTTAGCGCTGCCGGATGGAAGTAGTGTGTTGGAGGGAATTCGATGTTCAGCCAAACCGGAGCAAAAGGGGGTTCTTCTTCCAAATCGAAGTCCACCGACCATTTGAGGATCTTCATCATTCGGTTAGCTATTGTCCAAGTCGGCTTGCTCTAGCATCTCTGACGATCTTCATGAAGATCGAAAGTGAGTCGAACATGTCTGGCGTCCATCACCGTGACCTGAAAAAGTCCTTTGAAACCAATTAAACCCATTTCTTTTCGAACGATCTCCAGCGCCGGCCTACCCCTTGGGAATTTCCCGATCAGAGCATTATTGAATGGTTGGGCTATAGCTTCGATTTCTGATTGAGGAAAAAGGCAAGCGGTTTCTCCTTTGAAGTGGAAAAGAGGGTGTAGATCTAGGTTTCCGGCGAGGTTATTAGATTGGTCGGAGTTAGGATTATTGGTCATCAGAGAGTGTAAGTAGGTGGGCGGGCTCACACCTGTAGGTGGAGCCGCCATTGGAGTGAGTTAAGGAGCTGATTAGAGGTGATTGTTTGGAAGAAAATAGCCGTTATCGGCAAAACGATGACAGAGATGGAAGTTTTTAGAGAGGAAGATGTACAGTAGATTTAGAGAGCATTTTTTCGAATTAATTGACTTGTAATAACATTGAATAAAGTACCATCCTATTCGTAGGCTTTGTTCTTTTCAATTTATATGAGCTTCAATTTTAATCCAGTTCAGTTCTTTAAATTTTGATTTGACATAAATTAACTATATTTAGTTACATTAGTATTATTTGTTATTATATTTAAAATTTTAGTTCTCTTAAATTCAGTTTTGTTTGATTCATTTAATATAAATCAGTAAAAAAACATGACTCTTGCTATATCTGAAATTTAATTTTTGAAAAGAGAGAAAATTGAATGGAGTTGATTTGAGAATTGAATGCTCTTGAGGGTTGTTATCATATTTTCTTTATTTATGGGGACTTAAAAGCCTTTGTTTGGTATCAATGTTTAAATTTGTGATTTGAATCAATTTAAGTAATATTTCATAACTTTTGAAGAAGTTTATTTATAGTATTGTATTTATATAAATATGACACTACAGGAAAGCAGGTACATAGGCAACGGTACCTGAGCCCTGGGGGGAGAAACTGGCACTGAAAAGAAGAAAGGCACCGGTTTTATTATGAAAAATATGGAAGTCGGTGACTATTCACAACTTTAGCACCGAAATACATACACCGGTACAAAAAATCGTTGCATACATAGGCATTAGTAGTATACGTAAAAGTGAAAGAAATTGGTGCCTATAGTGAAAAAGACTTAGGGAATTCATTTTTAACAGTACCAGTAGTACTAATATCGGATTATTACCGGTGTTAGTATTTTTGGCGCGTAATAAAATGGTGGGAAAACCCTCGCACTGGTATATTGGCAGTGTCGGTGCCTATGTAAAATCAGTACAGGTGCCAGAAAAAATGTGTCACCTCTAAAATGAAGGCTAGTGAAGTTTTAAATTCGAGCACCGGTCGATAAAAAAGACTAAACCGGTGCTGATACCGGT
>JAULKJ010308392.1:0-11106 GCA_032355405.1 Rubia balearica | reverse complement strand
CTCTCGGACCTCGAGTCACTCCGATGACACTTGCAAGGGTAATAACGCAATGTTGTATGTGTGTGTTCCGGGTTATCGAGAAATAAGGCGGCGAGAACGTCTTAAAAAAAGGCCAGATTGAACTGTTGTTCTTCCAGCGGATGAAGATAAGTTAGCATAGCTATCCGATTTCTTTCATCTTCTCTTTTGAACTTGTTTGGCTTTACTGTAATAGAGATTGTGCTGTTATTAATTCATGGTTTTGTTAGTTGGATGGTTTCAATTCATTCGTGCAGTTTGTACTCGTGATGTTGTGCTGGTAATCACTTGTTCTAATTGTCTCTAAACTACCAGTGCATACGTTTTTTGTTGCTGATTTCATACTGACATTTTTAATTTGTTGCAGCAAACCTTGCAGCAGAGAACTTGTGGGTCTTCGACCTGGAGGGCTTAAAAAATTGTTGGGATTAATAACATGACTAATGTCAAAGTGAAAAGGGATTGTTTGTGCCATATTCAACGCACGGTGTGGGTAATGGTTGTGTTCATTTTTTTTATTTATGATGCTGGTCTTCCTCTGCTGGTCTACATGTTGCTATTTTTCTGATCGATTTTTACTGGCCTATGCATCTTTTCTCCCCCCTGTTTTTATGTTGGTTTTTGCAATGCTAGTTGTTGGTCTTTGCTTCGCTTAATTATGATGTTGGTCTTTGCTTTGCTGGGTGTTGGTTAATGCATGTTCATGTGATAACGTTTGTTGCTGAGATTAACATTCGTTCATAGAATATCACAACATACATTTCTAGCGGGGTTGGCTTGGAACATCTTTGACACACCAAAAGGGAGATGTTCTGGGCTTGCAAAATTTGCCCCTTTGCCAACCCCCAAAAGCAAGTTCATATTCCCTCATATTACATAACCTAGAATTTGCATTAGAGGAACAATGCTGACATGTGTTGCCTGTTGACTAATTATATTCTCTATGTTGGCCCTGACAACTTCTTCGGGGGCTTGTAGTAGCCTCGGTAACTTGCCTTCCCTTATTAGCCGATCTTTGTTCATGTGTGGCATCTTGTAGTTATTTGACCCTTACACCTTCATGATCTCTATCATTTTGTGCTGATGTGTGAGGAAAACTTTGTTTAGAGTCATGGTATCTTCCCTTTCGAATGCTGAACTTACTGCTGAAACTAGTTCAAGAACATTTCTTGAAGGATTCTCTTGTTGTAGTGTCTGAATGGAATTAAAGAAACCTAGATCCAAAATATTTAAATCTGGGGAATTGGGTGGTTGACTTACTAGATTGATATGAAAACCATCTGAGTCTGCCACAACTCTGAAATCTGGATCCCAGTTTTTGATATGTTTTGTAGCATTGTCTTGTTGGATGTAAATATTCTTGCTCATTTCTTGTGGCCACTTTGCTTTGATTGCTGGTAGTACTTCATTCAGTATTTTTCCCCTAGTGATATCCCTTGTAATTTTAGGGACAGGAACCAGTTCCACCGTGCCTGCGGGTCTATTCTTACTTTTATTTTTTGCAACCTGTTCTTCAACAAAGGGGGACATCCCTATTTTTCCATCAAAAATAACTTGACCATCTTCCCCATATATAGGCCTACTCACAGCACAAATGAACATTAGCTTTGGTATGTGAGACTTGTGTTTGCATGTACGATATGGCTCAGGTTCACCGAGTGCTAGCAAATATCTTACGGTCGGCTGACTAAGGTAGAACCATTTTTCATCAATGTGAATGACATTGTCCATGGGTTTGAACATGAGATTTACATCTAGCTTAGAAAGAGAGTATTACCAGGGTTAACTTGTTCTGGACTGTGAGGCTATGTTTGATGTTGTTTGTGTGACTGCAGATTATCTTTGTCGTGACTGCCCTTTGCACCCTGCTTTTTCCCATATGTAATTGCGTTGTTGTCTCCCTGATCGTTGTTCTTTTGTAGGCAGGTATTGAACGCAAGACATCAAGGGCAGGGATTTACTTGTTGGCCAAAGTCCGACCAGACATCTGATAACACACATTTAGTGGCTGACCAGTAGCCAACTGGACTCGAACCCTTGACCATACGGTGCTTACTGTTCGCAAACTACAATCGAACTTCGCTGCTGCCTCAATCCTCTTCCATGGAGGAATCTTCCCCCTTGTGGATCTCCAGCAAACTCCCCCAAATGCTGCCTTTCCTCATTTGTGAGGTTTTTGACCCACATCGATGGAAAAAAATTGATGATGGGAAGATGCAAGTATTCTGAGAGCAACCAACCCCTTCAAGAGATTTGTAGGGCTCGGTGAATGGCTTTTTCAAGCTAAGGTTTCCCAAAAAAACCCTAGAAACTCTGGGTTTGGGCTTTGGGAGGAAGAAGAAACGGTTTAGGGTATTTTTTTTAATGTAATTTTCACAGTAGGAATGAATGTTTTGGATCTGTATTTACGAGTTGTTTTTTTGGGTTTCTGTTCTTTCGTTTTACTGTTGACTTTTTGGTTGAACAGTGTTGAAAGGTGAAATTCTAGCACCACATCTATGTAAAAATTTGGAGGGAACTGTGTAATAATAAAAATGGAGGGAATGATTTACCTCCGAAAATTATTTAATTTGGTTGTAAAAATTAACTTTTCCAGCCCCATTAACTGTCGCCTGGCCCACCTCAAATTTTAAGCAAGATTTTCTCTTAGTGCAGGTATCCCTGGGACGGAGGGAGTACTAGTCCTCCATCATATAGCCATCTAACCAATCCTAATATTGTCTCCTCGGCCTGTGAATTTTGGATCCAGCATAAGCTTCTTTACAGTGTTTTTAATTAATTTGCTTCACTGAATCCCAAATCTTCCTCCTCTTAGCTCGCGTATGGGGTTTTGAGAAAGTATCAACCTATGTTGCACGGGGACAGCTCCCAGGGTGAAGTACCCGTACCGAGGACGTCCCTATATCGAATACTTGATGGGTACTTTTAGAAAACGTTTCATCCCGATTACTAAATTCTACTACTAATAGAAAGTCAAGAATTCAAGTAGAGTTAAATCTATGTTACTATTTTATTACTGCTTAAAAAATTAACTAATTTCTAGCTCTAATTTGTTAAAGAACATTTTAGAAAATACCACTATCTTATTTTTGTCAAAGACATTACTACGAATCCTTGCCGTACCCGTACCCAAAATGTTTGTGTTTTTTCGTTTCCCATACCCGTAGCCGTATATATCCCGTCCCCGAGTCAGTGCAACATAGGTATCAACTACCTTGGAGGTGCAAGGCCCCCCGTATCAGAAAATTTTCTTTTCTTAGAGATTCCAGCAGTCAGTTTTGGCTACCTTGCCGTTCCTGTCTCCCTCGCCCTCACCGACTCGTGTATTCTTCTCCATTCCCTTTTCGGAACCATACACAATTCGAAGTTTATATTGGTTTTCTTCCTTATCAGAATATCGTCGAGCAGCTGATCAATAGGCACTAGCTTTTTCGCTGGACCAACATTAGCCCCTAGCTCTGAGGAATCACCTGAAAGCCCCTTTTCGAAATATTTTTTTAAGTGACCCAACACTTGTTCTCAATCCTCTTATCGATGGTTGGTGGAATATTGTACACAGCAAGATTAAACCATGACACCCGAACACCGGACCCGACAGCTCACCCAAAAGTCCCTCTTCTAAATATTTTCTGAAGGAACCCAGCACTCGTTCAACCATGACACCGAGATCCCAATACCGTGAGACAACCATTACTGAGACATCCATGGCAATCAAGCTGAAAGTCCAATCAAGATTGCAGACCTTACAACTCCGAATCAATCAAAACCCTGAAACTGGCGCTAAGAATCCCAAACCAAATACATGAAGAACACAAAATTCAACCGATATCACATTACCCTAGAAGAGCAATCAACCACAGCTGCCGAATTGGGCGAAAACCCTCTTAGATACGCTGCCGAAGAAAAAGCATCGACGATAATGCCAAATCTCAATGAAACCCTAGGCGACGGCGAATCCTCGTCTCAAGAAATCGATTATCAAACAATGACAAAATCCAAGTTAAAGAGGAGGAATAACAAACCTGAGAATGCGAATCCAAATGGCGCAACCAATCTATTGACACTCCTCGCCGAGATAGCAAGAGAATATATTGGGAGAATGATGTCGGAAATTTTTAAGACAAAAAAGATGAGAAATTTTTTCAGACAATGTCGGTGAAAATGAAAGTGGGAACGTTTGGGACAAGCTGCGCAGATGTAGTTAGTGAAAATGAGAGATCAGACTAATTTTATGTCCCAGCCCAACCAAATATTTCAATTAAGTATTATATCTCTCATCAACCTATAATTTAATTATTTTAATATTTTTCAATGATTCAACTCAACCAAAGTTTAACTTTCTACGTATTATTTTAACACAAAATCTTGTTTGCCGGCCTAAACTTTAGACCAGAGATTATTGTGCAATTATAAGAAATTTTTATTTGAGATGGGGTTTTTAAAAAATATGATAAGTTTAGAGACCTACTGTGCAATTATCAAAATACTACTCCCTCCGTCCCAGAGAAAAAATGGCACATTTACTTTTTCACGATATTCAATGATCATGTTTGACAAACAATATCTCTAGCTACACACAACAATTTTGCATAAAAATTTGATATTTAGAATGTAGATGTTCAGACGAATCTAATAATATCTCACATGATATTTTTATTTTATATATTAATATATAATTAGGGTCAAAGTTTGTAAATTTTGACTTGGAAAAAGTAAATGTGTCATTTTCTCTGGGACGGGAGGAGTATATATATCCCAAAAGTATCAGAATTTTCATTTTTCTTCCCTCCTCCTCCGACGATCGGAAACCACCTCTGGCCGCGGTTATCCCCGGATTATGTCAAATTTTTGCCGGTCTCCGCCACCTCTACCAGTATCCTGCAGGAATCACGCTGGCTACCTCGCCTCCGCCGGTATCTCGCTGTAGTTAGTCGTTGCCGGTGCAAAACCCTAAGTTATACAGATCCGCAATCGCGCTCAAGCGTTTGTGCGATGATCGACGACGATTAACGTTTGTGCTTTGATATCGCACATCGATCGACGATGATCGTCGTTTGTGCTCTGATCGGCGGCAGAGGGCGTTTGTGCGATGGAGAAGGCAATGGTTACTGGCGGATCTGTGCTACAGAGAAGGAGCGATGCCGGAGCACAGCGGCGGAGTGGAAGAGAAGTGCGGCGGAACAAAGCGACGGCGCGACGGAGTGGAAGATGAAGGAAGCACCAGGGGAATCGTGTTGAAGAGGAAGGCGCATGTGATGTACACGCCAAAAAGGAAGAAGAAGGTGTGTGTGGCTTACGCTCGGCCTGAGGTGGTGACGGATATCGACGACGACATTGGACGACGACGGATTGCGGTTATGCACATGAGAGGTGAGATTTAATCCTGTGGTTTATTTTTTCGAAGTCTTGTTGAGCTTTAATAATTTTTTTGAATGAGTTAATAAGCAATAAAAAGTTGTTTGATGTGGTGGTTAGTACCCTGTCTTTTGATGTTGTAGGTCTGTGTTCGAGTCCTATTAGGCCTTGTTTTTTTAAGAATATTTACAGCTGAGGTTTAAAACTTATTTCACTGAGCACATGATTAGTATATGTTTTTTGGTGTAGTGATTTGTACTCTACCTTCTGTGGTTGTGAACCTGGGTTCAAATCCCACTAGAACATTTTTTTTGAAGAATTTATGTTGTTGAGATTTGTAGTTTTTTTTTCCTCTCATATTGATTTTTTCATTATTCTTGTGAAATATAGTTGATATGAGTTGATTTTTTTTTATAGTTTATTTGGGTGATATGGATTGTTATTTTTGTTGTTGAGGTACTGTAGTTTTTTGTTGAGGTTTGTGGTTTTTTTCCTCTCATGTGGTGTTTTTCATTATCCAGGTGAGGTATAGTTGATATGAGTTGATATTTTTGTAGTTTATGTGAGTGATATGGATTGATATCTGTATTTTTTATTTTCTCATGTTGATGTTTTTTTCATTTTTCGGCTGAAGTTTTGATAATGGCAGTTGATGTTTGTAGTGTCTTTTTCATATGTTGGTGTTTTTCATTTTCCGAATGAGGTTCAAATGTTAGGAGTTGATGTTTGTAACTTTTGGGTGATATAGGTTGATATTTGTAGTTTTTTTTATTAAAAAAATATTTATGTTTTATGTTTTTCAGAGTGAATAATTTAAAGTCTTGAGGTACCGTAGCATTTTTGTTGATATTTTTTATTAAAAAAATTCCCCTCGTGTTCATTTTTTTCCCCATTTTTCGGGTGAATTTTAGTTGATATGAATTGCGTTTTGTAGTTTTTATGAGGTTGTATGGGTTGATATTTTTGGGGTTTTTTCTCTCATGTTGATGTTTTTCATTTTCTATGTGAGTTTTAACTTATAGGGGTTGATGTTTGTAGCTTTTTGGTGATATGGTTGATGTTTTGTTGTGTTTTTTCCCTTATGTGAGTTTTAACTTCATTTTTCGGATGAAATTTAGATGATAAGAATTGATATTTTTAGCTTTTGGGTGGTATAGGTTAATGTTTATAGTTTTTTTAAAAAATGATAATTTAATTTTTGTTGATGTTTTTATGATTTTCAGTTGATTTTTTGTTAGTTGTAGTCGTTGATTTTTCAAATTTTTGTTGATTTTTATTTTTTATATATATTTTTTCTGCAATTTTTTTGCTGATATTTTATGATTTTTTGTTAGTGTTTTGCTATTTTTTGCTGATATTTATTATTTTAGTTTGATGATCACATTGATTTTTTGCATTTTTAAAATATTTTTTAAAAAAATGATTTTTTTGTGCAGATTGCAAATGGAGGGAAAATGATGGAAAAATTGGACAAAAAACCCTGATAAAATATTAGCCATAGATCCATGTAAAATAATTAGAGATAGATCCCTATAAAAATATTAGAAATAGATCCCTGGGGTTAGAATATTGTTAAAATTACATAAAGGCTCATGTCTAAAGTTTAGATTGTCTCACACAAGTCCATCTCTTATTTTAATATCAAATATGGATAATATAATTTAAAATATTAATTATTAATAATGTTTAAATAATAATATTTTTAAAGTTTGTAAATAAATATTTTAATAATTCAAAGTAGAGTACATTAAATCATGGCAGCAAAGTTAATGTTTCATTTAATATTAAAATTAAAATACATAGTGTGGTTTGGAATAATTTACTATCCAAATAAAAATATATAATTTTTTAATAATTTTATCAATGTATCAACTTAACCTAACTAAAATTTATCATTTTATACATTATTTGTTATTAATTATAAATGTTTTTTTGGAAATTTTGTAACTTTCTTTGCCAAAAATTTCATATTTACACCATCTAAACTCCTTCTACAACTCCTCTACCATAAACTTTACACATTTCTCCCTCACCTTGGGTTTCATCCAAGATCTATAAACAATACATTCAATAATCCTTTTCTTCAAATCAATGCCCTACTGTTCTTTGCCAAAACTCACTTCATTTCTCTGTTGGCAAAGGGCATAAATGGTCTCAGTTACAGCCAGCTTCAGTAATCTAACTTTTTATCCCTTTTTCTGCAATTTTGTATCAGCTATTGCATTTCCTCCTCCCAACCCTTCGGTTCTCTTTCCATCTACATCCATTTAAGAACTGCTCTTTACACTTCTTTGAATTTGTTGCATTCAAAAAAATGTGCTCCAGAGTCTCCAATTCATTACAGAACATGCAGCTCCCATCACCTGTAATTCCCATCTTTATCATCATGTCTTTAGTTAGCGATCTCCTATGACAAACCATCCACAATGTGAACTTTTCTCTAGGCCTAGTCATATTATCATATATCATTTTCCTCCATGACACTTCATTCTGACTTTCCCTTATTTCATCATAGACCTTCCTCACCTTATGTTTCTTTTTGTTCATCTGCATCAAATTCTTGGCTTTTTTCTGCATTGCTTCAGTCTTTTAATCATCCATGAGCTAGAACTAGGGATAACAACTTCCGTAACCCCCTTATTCTTTATCTAATAAGTGTGAATCCATCTAATCCATAAGCTGTCAGATTTCCTTCATACATTCCATAATGTCTTCATCAATACTGACTCACTTCATTCCACCAGTGATATCACATGCAGGCCTCCTTCTTTTTTTTAGTGAGGATATTCTTTCCCAAGCAATTGGTGATGTTTTGGTGATTTTCTCTCCCCCGCTCCATAGATAGGACCTGCAAATTGCCTCAATATGTTTTAAAACTGTTTTTGGTATTGGGAAGGATTGAATCCAATAATTAGTAACAGCAAACAAGACACTTTTGATTAGCTGTAATCTGTCGACATAGCTTAAAAGCTTGGCACTTCAATGTCTGATTCTATCTGTGATTTTCTGAATAAGAGGTTGACATGCCTAAATTTTCAATCTCCTACTTGTTAATGGGACCCCTAAATAATTGAAAGGTAGTTCCCTCATTTCAAACTCTATAATGTCAATTATCAGTTTTCTTTGGTCTTCATCCACACCCCCAAAATATAACTTGCACTTAGTTTTATTCACTTTCAGCCTTGTGGAAACTGAGAACTTCAAGAATGTCAGTTTAAGCTTCTCATATCTGTCATGGTATATAAACTCATTTTTACCACCCAACTCCATCAGACATTTATACAAATATTCCTTGACCAAAACTAACAAAAGAGGGGAAAGAGAATCACCCTGCCTCAACCCTCTTTTTCCTTGGATAAAATCTGCCAGGTTCCCATTCACCATATACTTGAAAGAAACACTTTTCACACATATCATAATCCAATTTATGAATTTACCCAAAAATCAAGTTCCTGCATTATACTCTCCAAAGTCATCCATTGAACAGTGCCATAAGCTTTTTGCAAGTCTATTTGAATCAAGCATCATCGAAAAGGGTGATTGAAAATCTTCCTTACAGAAACTTGACAGCATTGATTACGAAGAGTGTGCAAAGGATGTTGTTGCATGGGTAAGTATTTTGACAAGCAATACACTTTGAAGAAGAAATGGGTGCTCTATAAGCACAAGTGGTGCCAGAAAAGTCTCGATGCAATCGAGCAAAGCAAAAGGTCAAGGATTGAGGAAGGTACAGTTATTTAGGTTCATAGTCTTTCAAATCTTTGTAGTAATTGTTATTTAATAACTAATAAGAATACTTTGGTGCAGGGCAATAGGATTCCACATTTCTCAAGGAATTTAAAACCTATTACAAGTAGATGAGAAGCGAAATTTGCTAGTTACGAGAGAGGATTTGGAAGCTAGAGAGTTGCCAACGCGATTTCGAACGTGAATTTGCGGCTTCAAGGAGATCTCGTTCCACTGGGGCATATTTCTTGGATTGTTAGGATCTAAAATTTGAACTTGTTGGGATTTGAACTTGTTAGGATTTGAAGCTTTATTTGAATTTGAACTTGTTAGGAGTTGAAACTTAGTTTTGTGCTTACATTTGAAATATTTTAGCAATGCTACATCATTGCATTTTCTGCTGCGAATCAACTAGTTTGAAATCATCTCTAGCATGACATATTTATGCAATTGTTAATATCACCATTGTTATCCATAGGATATATGCTTAGTTCACCAAAATAAGTACTTGACCATTTCTCCCGACTAAGTTCCAAAATCGGAACTAGTTCGTTCAGAAGTGTACAATGCCAAAATGTACCACTCAATCCCAATATCGCTTTGAGTTTCTTCCCTGCTTGTTTATTTTTCTTTCCCTTTCTTAGCTTCTTCATCTTTCCCAGGTCATCAAACCAAATTCCTTCGTCATGGTCCGTGCGACCTAAAGATACACACAAAATCGTGCCATCCTCTTCAAGGAAAAGGTCATCATCGTTCAAGCCTATCAAACAAGTTTGACTAAAACCAAGAACATTTTCAAGGTCAAATTCCTCTACAAAAGCCCTTTTATGCTCAAAAACAATATCCCATCTAGGATCAAGCAGATCTCGCACATGAAAAACTTGAATCGCCTGAGAGGCTAATATGAATGGATATTTTCTCCAACCGATCCGACTTCGATCAACCAATGTGAATCTCATTGCCTTAGTGACTCAGTCCACTGGTCACTGTTAAAATCAACCCATTGGAATTTAAACACAAGCACTTGAAGCGTCACGTAATCAACTCCCAAATTTCTAATATTGTCCCAAAGTAATCCATGTGCTTCCAAAGTGAAGGACCTCTGAAACAAGGGTTACACCGTTGTTTTGGGACACAGCCTTATCATCAACTGACTTAAGGGCAAACGTGAAACCGTTAATGTCATACCCTCCGAATGACAAAACTGTACCAAGAGGTCTGCGCGATAAACACTTTACGGATTCAGGATGACTGTCTACCACCACGTGACTTCGAAGCCAATTTGCAAACGTAGAAGTGTGTCGTTGTAGAACTTGAGCTTCATTGCAATACAGATTCGAAGCTCTTATTTCATATATGTGGATCTCAATATATGGGACAACATCCTCGAGGTTTCAAAAAACATACAGATGCGCCACATTCAAATCTTCATCTATTGGGCTCAATTGTTTTCCTTGTCTTACCCCCATAACCCTTAAGCCTACCCTCATATCTAGTTAGTGGAACACCCACAGAATCTACCCCATTCAAATACTCGGTACAAAACTTTATCACCTTCTCCACCGCAAAACGATGAACAATACTTGCATCAGACCTATACCTGTTCTTCACAAAATATTTAAATATTTTCATATATCGGTCGAAAGGGCACATCCATCTCAAGAATACATGTCCACATAGCTTGATCTCACGTACCAAATGAACAATCAAGTGGAACATGATGTCGAAGAATGATGGAGGAAAGTACATCTCCATACGACACAGGACTTCCACAATCATCGCCTGCAAACAATCAAGTCTTGCAACACTAATGTTTTTAGAAAAAATACTCTTGAAGAACAAGCACAACTTCGTAATGCACTACCTTACATATGATGGCAGTGACGACCTTATGGCATTCAATTCAATTCTTGCATTAGGTTGTTGATGAGACGTCAAATACATGTATTTTCCGAAGCATTTAACATCTCTTTTGTTATCTTTTTGTTGGAAGATTGCTAGATTTAG
>JAULKJ010308381.1:0-11107 GCA_032355405.1 Rubia balearica | reverse complement strand
GTCATGAAAAATGTATTGTGAGTTGCAACGGTCCGCGACTCAGACTTACCTTTGAAAATTTTGTACTATAAATACTCATTACTTTTCTCTTTCTTCTCCAACTTTTCTCTCCCAATTCCAGACCTCAAAACCCTAGTTTTTTCATCTTAGTTTCGTCTTGAATTTATGTTTGAATTGATTCTGTTAATTAGTATGGGCTCAAGTAGCTAAACATAACCTTGAGATCTATATGTAAGCTATTTAATGCTTTGCTATCATGTATTTATTGTCCTTGAATTGGGTTGTTGAATCTATTAATGATATTAGAAGTTTGAGTATATCCATTGCTTGTATGATTATATGTTAGGGTTTGGAGAAATTAGCTAATTCTCCCTTCTTTTGATATGAAATACAAGAGCATGAGTTAGAACTTCTAATGTTGTTGATGTTTTGATAAATGCTAGATAAATGTGATAATGTCGAATTCTGTGTCATGTTTCTTTTGTGTAGCAAATGAGAGAGGTTTGTGAACGTTGAACGCTCTTAGCTAATCTTGTTTAAATGCATGAACTATTTCAATGCTTAGACACGGTGTAGTGTTTATAAGTGTTATCAAGCTTGTTGATTCTTTGTACTTAATGCCATAATTGTGATACCTTTATGCGTTTGACGACTAAAGGGTTCATCAGTGAGGTTGAGCGAGAGATGTCGAATTCACTCTTGTAAGCTACTATAAAAAAAAAGATAGAAGATTTTCCTCCACAACAAGTAGTAAAAGTGTTGAATAGGTTATATGTTCAATGATAGATAGAAGGCTTGGAAGTATAAGTCAATTACTCCCAAAATCCCGTAATTTGTGTCTAAAATCATTTTGTGTTTATTGCTTAATTAGTAAATTTGTATGGTTTGTAAGTTTAATTTGTCTTTAATTTGATAACTTAGAAAAACCAAACCAAAAACACCCTTTTATGTGCTTTTATATATATAAATGCATATATCTATATCTAGCGTAGTATTTACCATTGTATGAGCAAACACTTAGGATTATCCTTTGTTTCCATCGATGACCCCGACTTTCCATTATCTACTTAGTTTTAGTTAAGAGCAGTTTAGGGCTTATAAATAGTATCTTTGAGAGGTACAACGACTACCTCCCAGACTTTCAGATGTCATTAATGATTATTTGTTGGGCACAATGGAATTTCTTCAATTAATTCCACCTGAGAAGCATCATAGTATGGTGTAAGGCGATGACTATCGAGGAGGAATGGCATTTTTGTGTCCATGCTTACAATCTCTACTATGCCGTTAGGCCAAACCAAGGCTACCTCATACGATCCAATCCATTTCGGCTTGAGTTTCCATAACTTTAATACAGGCTCGGACTTAAAAAGAAGAACTTTTTTCCCAACTACAAATTTCTTAGACTTCATATGCGTGTGCCACACCTTATTACGCTCTTTGTACCACATCGGTTGATTAATCCCTTCCAATCGTAGATCTCCCAATTCTTCGAGTTAGGACTTTATTTCTTCCTAAAACTTGAGCAGCTCTATATGTACTGGAAGAGTATCATCATCTCCTCGATAAACATGCTTCAGATCGGGTGGTAACGCCTTGAACTTCAAATTTGAGACTTTCACATCCGATGGGATTAGTCTGATGGACAGGTCCCGTTTACCTAAATTGGATCTTGTACACACTTCAGAATTTTTTTGAACATCCCATTTAGAGTGGGTCGGGATGGGCACTTCGTGACTTATTTCAGAGTTGGATACCACTTTGTTGGAGTACATTGAATGCATCAATTCATGGTGTTCCTTATCGATAGAGTCTTGATTATTTATCTCGTCTGGACTTGTTGAAAATTAAATTCTTATCTTATCCTACAAAACGTTAGTCTCAAGAGAATCGTGGACAAAAGAGTTAGTATGATCGATCATGAAAGTCTATCCGGTAAACAAAATTATTGACTCGCACAAACACATTTTCCAACAACCCTTCAGGAAATACAAAAGATTTATCTGCCAATTGAATTACCATTTAAGTGTCTACCATTTCAACTCCATTTAAACTTTGCTACAAATACAATGGCATAAAATTAATTAAAACTTCTAAGTCACACATGGAAGCATCAATCTTCTTTCTCACACCACTGGAAAACACCCCTATAGACACTGGTATGTTAGTGATACCGGTGCCAAAAAAACCAAAATACTAATGCCTATAATAAATTCAGCATCAGTACACAAAGAAGTGGGTTATTAATAAATTCAGCACCGACACACTTTGAAGAAAAATGTTTCAATTTAATATTTTTCAACACCGATTTTGGATGAATGACATATACCAATGCTAATACAGGTTCCTATGATCAAAATAGTAATTTTTACTGGTAAAATTTTAGAGGGAAAATTGCTAGCATCGGTATGTTGAGTTACTTTTGAAAATTGGTTTATGATATGAGTTACTCAAAGAACATGCATGTACTACCACGTTTCACTATGTACCCACCACCTGGATGACTTTTTTTAACTGCTGCCTGGAAACCATTCTAAATACTAACATAGTCGACTCCATCTCTCCACTGCGATCACCACAAGGCTTTCGTGGCTGTAGCTAGCCACTATGTATTTTGTGAAATTACGAGACTATAGTGAAGTAGTAATAAAGTTAAGGACTGGGCTTAAAGAGGAGAATAATCTGGATTTTCTTTAGGCCTGGACTGTGGCAGGGCTAAGGTGGGAAGATGTTACGTCCAGCCATTTGTCGTCTTTGATTGGCCAACCATTAATTTGACTGGAAATAACCCGGGCCTACCACCATTGACCAGAGCTATTGACCGAGATCATTGACCGGTCCTTTACTTTGCTAGGCTGTTTAGTTTTTGGCTCGCCGGATCTATTGCCGGACCTTATTTATTTTGCCGACCCATGATTTATTTTGGATTCACCAGATTCGGCTCTGCCTATGTTGGTTGACCGGACACCAAGGGATCAGCCTGATCGTTTGGAACTTTGTCACCAGGAGAGCCACCTTCGTCTCCGATGGAAAATTTACCGCTTTCGTCTTTGGTGGTGGAGTGACCATCTTCGTCTCTGGTGGGGGTCGCAAGTGCGCAGCGCCTGAAGCTTAGTGCGAGGGACATGAGAGAACCACGCAGTTGTGAGAGGCTGAGAGAACCATGTTGCCGTGAGGGACTAGGGAAGTGCAGACAGGATGACTCAGCTCCCCTTCCTCTAATCTAGAAACTGAATGGACGAGGGAAGAAAAAATTAAAATAGGATAGGGGGGAGCCACTGGACGACAAGTGATGGCGACGACAGAAGCTCTCCTAATTAGGATTTTTTGTTTTAGGTCTTCGTTAGAGGGGATAAAATTTATTCTGGAAGGAGTTTTGCTGGAGAGGAGATAAAAGAAAGGCTAGGGATGTTTCTCTTTTTCCTTTCATTTTTGCGTAGATATTTGAAGAAAATCCATAATTTCTAAAGGTCAGTTACATCACCTTCTCACTTCTCTGAACTCTAGCCAAATTGAATCAATTGTGTATTTATTCTTCCAAAATTGTACTCCTTGTATATTTTTGAGCCACGTCGCCACCATTACCATCTTCTAGGGAGAGTGGTAAATTATAAGGACCAAGCCCAAGTTAGGCTATGGGCTGGCATTAATTATCCCACATAGGATTGAAACTGTAATCATTGATACCGCATTTATGAAATAATTGCAATATATACAGGGAGAAAAATACTACTAAGAATATACAGTATAAATATCATGTATGTATTCATTTCTAATTCATTCACTCTTTATACGATATTGGTACTCTTTCTCGACTTAAGATTTAGAGGATTCACCCTTCCCCAGGGTTGGTTTTCTTGCAGGCTACGATCAAGAAGCTCGAGCGTGCTGTCCATTCAATTTTGAGATGCATCAATTGGCACGCCCTATGGGAGCAATTAAGTCAGATTCGAGTTCCTTTGTTTATGTCGATAGTTACTCAAAAGAGTGAGAGATTAGGAATGAAATGAAAAGTAGTCGGCGACAAAGTTCAGTCGAGTAGAAGAGATGTGGTCAATCCCCAGGGTCGCAGGGTGCCGAGCATTATAAATTTGAAGCACTAGTGGTTGAGTTGGGAATGATGCATATCTCGACTGCTAGGCTTCATAGGATACAAGTCTCCAGTAGGCCTGATTCACAAGTTGTTGAAGTTCCTCGAACGGATGTAGCGGGACCGTTGAGGCATCTAGAGGCTAAAATGAAAAGGGAGTTGAGAATACATGCCTTGTCAAGAGCATGCCGAATGGTTCGCTTAATCACAGAGATGGGCAGTTCAGGGAGGTTCTGGTGACTATTATTTTGAGTCATATGAATTAACTATCAAAGGGAATCAGAGCATGGGACTGATTGGATCGCAACAAGACTTGACGGTGGTAGCGCATGTGTTGGCAGCAGTAGGATATCGAGTTACGACCCCCTTAGGCCTATGAGTATCTTGAGAGGTGTGGTGTCGTGGATACTAGTGGTCTTAACTTTAGGGTACGTATCTTAGCTTATGATTGCTTACCCCTGCTTACGATATGCAGGAGAACCATTCCAAGCATAACCTCAGTATTTTTTTCTCAGATTTCTTGCAGGGGGTGGTGTTTTTGGTGCCTCTTTTAGCCAGGTTGATCAGTATAATAGGCCAAGAAGCTGGATCGCCTTTCACCTCGGTGATAACAGGGGTTCAATAGGCAGTAGATATAAAGCCACCGGAAGGACTTCCTACTTATAGTGGTGAATCGGACCCTCAAGAGTTTATTCAGACATTCTTGAGTCTGATGAACTCGAGATATTTTGAGGAAAGGTTGGATCTACCTTCGAGGGAAATCTTAGGAGGGGTTTAAAAAGATACCAAGGGGTTCTTTGCACTCCTATAGAGACTTCAGTGGGGCTTTGTTTAGCCAATATACTTAGAAGAAGAAATTTACAAAGACACTGTTGGAGCTTTATCAGACTAATTGGGAGAGAGAATATAGGCCTTCCATGACTGATAGGTGGATGAAAGCTTGGGGTAGTAGATAATACAAAGAATAAGGTGATTCAAGAACAGTTTTTGGGTATGCAAGACTTGGAGCTGTGCTAGAATATGAGTACAAACAACTCTCGGACGTTGCGAAAAATTCAAGAAGTAGTGGAGCATTATTGGAGGGTCGATGAGGCCACGAAAAAGAAGAGAGAAAGTTTGGGGGAAAATCAGGGAAGAGCAGAGACCCTTGAGTGAAAAAACTAGTGAAGATGGATAGACCTAACTTTTAGAGGTATGCACCTATGTTGCCAACATCTGTGGGAAGAACTTCGACACAGATTTTGAACATTCATAAAGGGATGATTCAGACACCTCCACCTATGCAAAACAATCCAAATTCTATGAGGACGATAAGGGCAACAAATCTGTAGTGTGACCATCATCGAGATTATGGTCATGACACAAATGATTGTGCATAGTTAAGGATGTAGATCGAAAGTGTGAAAAAGAAGGACGGTTTCGAGGACCTGGATCCTGAAATAATCATACAGGACCCCTAAGACCTTGGAATGATTAGAGGGAATGACAACCATGCCTGAGAAATAATTGAGGTAGGGGAGATATGAAACCTTGAGATTGGGGGATTTGAGTACAGGAAAGAAGAGTGGAAAGACCTGAAAAAGAATGTGTGGACAATCAGGAAAATATAAATGATGATAATCTACCAATTCACTAGGTGATCAATGTGATTAATGGAATTGTAGGGGAAAGGTCTTGAGATACTGTTATGGAACAAGTAGGGCAAAAAGTTCCAGCAGGAAAACCGCACCATAAGAGGTTTCGGTCGGATGAGTCTGTAATGTTTTCGGAAGCTGATGCGGTACCAAATTAAACTCCACATGCAGATTCCATGGTGGTTTTGGCAGAGAAGTGGAACTCATTGGTGAGAAGAGTTTTCATTGACGATGAAAGTGGAGTGGAAGTAATATTTGTTGATTGCTTTGATTAGCTAGACATAAGACATGGTAATTTGAAGAAGTCAGCCTTGCCCTCATCAGGTTTCACAGGGAACCCCATGTTTTCTTTGGGGGAGATAACTTTGTCAATTCGAGTATTTGATGGTAACATAGGAGTATATTTCAACTTACAAAATATTCACTCCTTACAATTTATTGCCCTGGGAAGAGTGTATTCACTCTTTACAATATATTGAAACTTTGCAGTCATTGATGCCCACTTGCCCTATAATTAATTCTTGGAAGGCCATGGTTATGCCAGGGTTGAACAGTGTGGTCACTGTATCATCTAATGATGAAGTTTCCAACTGATATGGGGATAGCCTCCATTCGAAGAAATCAGACTATAGCCAGAAGTTGTAATCTTAAGGTAGTGAGAGAAGTAAGGAAATGGAGAAGTGTGGCTTCAGTGCATGAAGAGGTTAGCTCAGAAAATACTGTACAAGTTCCCATTCGAGAACATGGGATAGTGGCAGTAGGAAAGTTGATGCATGAAGATGTATGGGGGGATTGAGAAAACTGTTGGAGGAATATGTTAATGGCATTTCTTGGAGTAGTTTTGATCTCACAGGAGTGCCCTCGAGTTTGGCAGTGTATAGGTTGAATATCGATCCATCTATTAAGCCTTCTGGTATTTTCCCTTCTGGTAACATTGAATATCGATCCATCTACCAGAAGGTTGAATATCGATCCATCTATTGAGCAAAACAGAAGGGTATTTTCTGCCAAAAGGGTTGAA
The DNA here is from genome assembly GCA_032355405.1 of Rubia balearica. Classification (NCBI taxonomy): domain Eukaryota; kingdom Viridiplantae; phylum Streptophyta; class Magnoliopsida; order Gentianales; family Rubiaceae; genus Rubia; species Rubia balearica. Next base: position 4,362 of record JAULKJ010308381.1, on the reverse strand, counting down.
GCTATTAAGGAGGAAGTTGAGAAGTTTCTGAAGGCAGTCGTCATCGAGGAGGAGTTCTACTCGGAATGGTTAGCTAATCCCGTTATGGTGCCAAAACATGATGGTGTATGGAGAATGTGCATAGACTTTACTGACTTGAATATGTATTTCCCCAAATATAGTTATCCCTTGCCGCCAATTGACAAGCTAGTAGAAGCTATTGCGGGATACCCGATTTTGGCCTATTTTGACGCACATAATGAGTATCACCAGATATTAATGGCTGAAGAAGACAAGGAGAAAACATCTTTTATCACTGATATAGGCACTTATTGTGATATGCAGATGTCGTTTGGGCTAAAGAATGCTTTGGTAACTTATCCATGACTGGTGGATAAGAGGTTTAAAGGGAAAATTGGATAGAATATGGAGATCTGCGTTGATGATATGGTTAATATATTTCTTCCTCACTATGGCCATTAGTGCAATGTTGGTAAAAGAAAGGACAACAACATCCAATTTAGTATGTGAGTCGAGCCTTACTGGGACCTGGAACGAGGTACTCAGGTCTCGAGAGATTGATTCTGGCTTTAGTCTATCCAGCATGAAGGATGAGTCCTTAGTTTGAAGAGCATACAATATTATTGCTCACTAACCACCCAATTAGAGAGATTCTGTTAAAACTGGAGGCCTCAGAGAGGATGATGAAATGGGTCATGGAGTTAGGAGAACATGATATTCAATATCATCCTAGGACTGCAATCAAGGATTATGCGCTAGCATATTTTATAGTGGAAACCTTGGAGACAATAGAGCTTGAAGATGACCCTCGAGAGAAGGTTATTCAAAGAAAAGTTGTCTGGAAGTTGTATGTAGACGGTTCCTCGTATTCGGGTGGAAGCAGAGCTTGAGTGCTGATCACTAGTCCTGATGGTAAAGATTATCCGTATGCATTAAACATAGAATTCAAGGCCATGAATAATGAAGCCGAGCATGAAGCCTTGATAAAAGAGAACAAATAACAACAGTATCAAATTTACTATGTGAGTCAAACCTTAAAGAAACCAAAAACGAGGTACACAACTCTAGAGAGATTGCTTTTAACTTTAGTCCATGAAGCACGAAGGCTGCGCCATTAATTACATAGGCATGCGATAGTATTTCTCACCAACCAACCACCCAATCAGACAGATTTTTTTGAAACCAAAAGCTTCAGGGAGGATGATGAAATGGGTCGTGGAGTTAGGAGAGCATGATATTCAATATCTGCCTAGAACTGCAATAATGGATTATGTGTCAGCATATTTCATAGTGGAAACCTTGGAGCGAGCTTGAAGATGAAACTCGAGAGAAGGTTATTCAAAGGAAAGAGGTCTGGAAGTTGTATGCAGAAGGTTCTTCACATTCGGGTGGAAGCGGAGCTGGAGTGGTAGTCACCATTCCAGGTGGCAAAGATTATCCATATGCATTGAACTTAGTGTTCAAGGCCATGATTAATGAAGCCGAGTATAAAGCCTTTATAATTGGGTTGTGATTGAATAAGGAGTTGACAATCGAGGATCATGAAGTTTATAGTGGTTCTGAGATAATGGTTTAGCAGGTGAATGGGGAGTATGAGGTCAAAGAACGGAATTTGCAGAAGTACTCGGATGTTTTCAGACATCTTTAGAAGAGATTCAAATTGTATACTTTAACATAGGTGTCGAGGGAATAAAATCATAAATTAGGCGCTCTAAATAAGCTTACTTGTTCATATTTGGGACTTCAATCTTAAGGACTTTGCTGATGGAAACCCCAAAATAGAACAAGTTTTGAGGAACTGATGGTGATGGAAATCGAGGAGGAGAAAACTTGGATTATCGTTATAGTAAGTTACCTTCGAGAAGGTGTATTTTCACTGAATGAGATTGAAGCAAGAAAGATAAGATTAAAGGCCCCTAGATATGTTTTGTAAGATGGAATTCTATATCGAAAGGGACATCTGCAACCTTTGCTTCGATGTGTCAACCCTTACGAGGCGGACTATTTGATAAGGGGGGGTTCATGAAGGTATACATGGTAGCCTTCAGGGGGCTTGATCAGTGGCAACAAGGTTCATTCGAGCAGGATACTATTGGCTAATAATGTTTGAAGATGCGAACAGGTATATACAGACCTGTCACCAATGTCAGAAGCATACTCATGTAATTCACATTCCCGAGGAAGAAATGAAGAACATCAATAGTTCATGGCCATTCGATAAGTGAGAGATTGATATGGTAGGACCTTTCTCGGAAGCCCCAGGGAAGTTTAAATATATTATTGTGGATGCATTTTGGGATGCATTTTACCCAAGATCAATTCAAAAAGTTTTGCGGGAAGTATAAGATAAAAAAGTAATGGTAGTCTAGCATCAATAGGCCAACGGCCAGGTAGAAGTAGCCAACCAAACTATAGTAAATAGAATCAGAGTTAGGCTCGAAGGGGCTGAAGGAAACTGGATATGCAAAATACCTAGTGTTTTATGGGCATACTGAACAACTAAATCTTCTGCTACTGGTGAAAAACTGTATAGCTTGGTCTATAGCTCAGAAGCACTGATTCCTTGCAAAAATTGGAGTTCCAAGTTCAAGATTAATGGTAGCTGTAGGAGAAATAGTTAATGAGGAAAATCGGTGTTTGGACCTCAATATGGTGGAGGAAAATCGAGAATTGTCATCCTTACATGAAGCTAGGGTGAAAGAAAGAGTCAAACGCTATCATGATAGAAGAGTTGAGAAGGTAGTGCTCAACCCAGGAGAATTGGTGATGAGGAAATATAAGAACAGTCATCGTGAACCTGAAGGAAAATTGGCATCTAACTGGGAAGGTTCCTCTAAGGTGATAGAAGCATACCCATAAGGTAGTTATATCTTTGAATCCATGAATGGAGTACGGGTGCCCAGGAGATGGAACATTACCAACTTAAGAAAGTACTACAAGCTTTGAAAACATGAGTGATATACTGATAAGTGGAACTCTCAAAAACATTAGTGATATGCTGATAAGTGGTACTCTTGAAGGCATGAGTGATAAGCAGTAATCTTTCTAATAATTCTAGCTTTGCATATTATGCACTGCGGCTGATAAGCGGAACTTGTTATGTAATATTACTCCCGTATGATCAATGATATGATTGATGGAGAATGCTGATAAGCTACTACATTATACTTGAGTTTTATAGCCCATTCATTTAATGCGTTTTTGTTGATAAGCAACTAAATCTACTCGATTTGGATTACTAGATTCTATTTAGTCTTAATAGCCAAAGCGATTAAGGATTATGGCTAATAATAAACTTAGTCCATGTTAAGTATCCACAATTGATACAACCGATACTATTCATACAATTCATGTTATATATAAGTATATAACATTATTGCAATCCATATAATAAGGTACATTCAATACATTGAATAAGTTATAAATATAGTTACAGTTTGAAAAATCTGAAAACAACACGAGAGAAGGCCTACATTCTTAATTTATGGGGCTAGCTTTCCTAGCCTTACCTCAAGTTTTTCGAGTTCTTCCATCTTAATGCCGACAACATGTTGAAGGTCTTTTATCTGTTCCTATTCAGGATACTTAGACGGTTCTAACTTTATATTTTGTCGAGAAAACATAGAAAGGTTATCCTCTAAGCTCTACGATGTTTCTTCGTGGATTTATTTGTTCATTTCTCAAATATCCACGACTCTTGTAGCCTTTCTTTTCCCCTTGATTTCTTCAAGGATGAGGATCTTTTCCCTCTTGAGGGGTGGAAGAACATAGGATTGCAACTCCCGTAGGCATTCTAAGATGGTGTCAGAGGCTGCCTCTCGTTCATTGATCCCTGTCTTTTCCAATTTCCAATCAATGAGTCAATGTTGGGATGCCCTAAGTAGAATCCTTGGTAGAAGTAAATCATCCACAAGTTTGGGTTAACAACACCGTGGTACAGTCAATAAGCTCAGAGACTTACATCATACAGAGTAAACTTCTCCTCTCATTCCTTGATTTTTAGTTTTGAGGATTCAATTTCTTCCGATAGTGGATCATTCTCAGTGAGGACAAATTCAACCAATGAGGGATCTTTTTCAGTGGATTTACCTTTCTGCGCTAAAGCTTTATCCCACACATCAATTTCACCTAAAGCCACCCCATGGAGCTTTTCCCTTTCTTGAAATCGGAATTTAAATTTATATGCTTCCGAGAAGGTAAGATTAAGACGACCATCGAGAATCAGTAGTCTATTGGCATCAACTAGACATCTTTTTAAATACTCAAATTGACTAGTGATGCGGTGTATTATCTCTAGATAATCCTGGTTAGTGGGGTTACAACTTTTGCCAACTTCGAGAGGTACCCCCCTGTTGTACTTTT
>JAULKJ010308370.1:0-11108 GCA_032355405.1 Rubia balearica | reverse complement strand
TTATTTTGGCACTTTCTCATTTTGCAGGGTTATATTGGCACTTTCAGCGGCAAGGTTAGAAAATCATTTAACCCAAGTAAAATTTTTACTCGTAACTCCAAATTGAAATCCGCTTGAAAGTAATGTTATCCTATACGCCCCCATTGTATTTTTCAAATACGCAACAAAAATATTTATCAACAATCAAGAATAAAAACATATTGGTAATCATTTTCAATTTCCCGTTCTTACTTCAAAGTAATCAAGTTTAAATTACTCAAGAACAAGTATTAGCAATTTTCAACATTTCACCAAAAAAAAGCATTTATTCAATATTTCTATATTTAGGCAAGAATAACAAAAACAATCTATTTTGGAGCAACGGATAATGGGGTAACACAATTTTGGGCCACAATGTAATTTTTCAAGATTTTGTAGAAGTATTCATTGTTGACTTTCAAGGCTCTTATGTTCACCCATACGTGCCCAAATCGCAAACGTGCAATCCTACATTATTGAATTGTATTTTCGTATTGTCAATTTCGTGATTCGACAATTCCAACTTTGCACAAACCAAAAACTTAACTCATAATTCCAAATTGAAATCCGCTTAAATGCGATGATATCCTATACACCCCTATTGTATTTTTCAAGTCCGTAATGGAATATTTATCAACAATTAGGCACAAGAACATATTTGTAATCCTCTTCGATTTCCCTTTCTTACTTCTACGTAATCGACTTTAAATTACTCTAGAACATGTACTAACGCTTTCCAACATTTCACCAAAAAAATATTTGTTTTCTATTTCTATATATATGCAAGAATTTAAAAAAAAATGTGTATTTTGGAGAGAAGGATAATGTCATAACGTGTTTTGGGCCATAGCGTAATTTTCCATAATATGTTAGAGGCGCTTTTGTGCCTACTATCTTTGTTGAATAGCAGTGTTGAGTATTCATTGAATTCAATTCACTTTTTAAAATATTTTAGTGCATTTTTATGTTGTAATAAATATTTTTATTCTAATATTTTTGTATAAAAAATTATCGGAGTCTCACCGCGCTTTGCGCAGTAGTATTAATTAAAAAATTAAGATTACTTTAATTACTTTTTCTGTCTTACATAAAAATTGAAAATAAAGAATTTTATTTATAATTTTGAAATTTAGTCGTTTACGAAAAACTATATGAGTAATAAAGTGAAATAATTAATTTAGTTAGAAATCGTTACAAATTAAATAACATAAAAATAATTATTTTTATAATATTTTATTAAAATATTTAAAATAATTATTTATATATTGAGCTTATTTTAAAGGTTATGATAATTATATATATCTCACTGAATAAAATTAAATATCAAATATTTTTATTAGTCCCACTAATTATAAAATACCCGCATCTAACAGTTACTCGGTCTATAAAAAGAATTTGTGATTATTTATTAAATATTATTTTTACAATACTTTTCAAACTGATTTTTAAAATTAATATTTAGTCGACTCTCTACAATCACTAATTCAAAATCATAATTTTAATTAGACATCTCTCTTATTTGACTATTATTGTGCATTTTAAACTTAAGCTTGTGTATTCAGATTTGTTATGAGTTGACTTCAGTTACTATTAATCATATATGTAAACTCGTAATATATAAAAACCCCACTTTATTCTAATAAGTATATCTAAATAATTTACTAGTTTGACTCATAACCAAATTGATTTGGTTCCATATTAAATGTTAATTAATTTTTTAATAATTACATCTGTTTTAGCTTGATTACCCGTAGGGTTATATAGTTGGGTTGAATTAGGTTCGGGTTGAATTGGGTTCGGGTTGGATCGGGTTCGGGTTGATCTCGGGTTCGTGTTCAGGTTGGGTTCGGGGCTAGATTATCGGTTATATTCGTGTTTTGGGTTAAATTATATCGTGTCAAGTTTGGGTACAAGTCAATATTTCTCAAGTCAAAATCGAGTTTCGAGTTGAGTGCGGTCGTGTTCAGGCCAGGTTCGGGTCAATATTTCTCGAATCAGATCGAATTTTGGATTGATTCGATTGTACCAGGACGAGTCGAATTTTCACTTCAGGTCAGAGACTGACAACTCTAAACAAGACTAAATATATGGCTGCGGGAGACCTTTATAAAGCACAGTTCAAACTTCTTCCTAACAGATTATTAACAATAAATCATTGTCGTTTACTTTTGGTAAAGCAACTTAAATAACAAGGTACAATGTAACTTTTGTACTAACACACCTGGCTGCAGCTGTACAGACAATTTCCACCAAGTACCCAAGCTGATCCCGTCAGCTGGAAGCTTTTTCAGAAGAGTTTAGAGAAAGTAATTAATAAAAACAATTATTACTATTAAGTGTACTCCCTCCGTATCACTAACAATGACACATTATTTTGAGTGTAGTAATTTAGGAGATGGTAAATGAGTGGATAAAATTGAAAGAAGAGAAAGTAAAATGAGTGGATATAGAAACCTTAAACTTGCCATAAGTAGAATGTGACATTGCTAAAAAAACATCCAATTTTGACAAGTGTCATTGTTAGTGAAACGGAGGGAGTATGCAAAATGCAGGATACTAGAAATGTACCAAAGAGCTTCTACTATAAGAATACTCACTTGTCCATCCTCATGTTCCTTTTGAGCTTGGACATGAAGGTGATTTTATCTCCGACTCCATCATCCATTTCCTACAAAGTAAAAAACAAACAAACCAGCAGTACCCAACAAACAGACCCTAAATTGCACAATAAAGCATCACACTAAAATGTCCCACAACGAAATACATAAATTGCACAATACATAACAATTACAACCCCTTAAACAACAATGTCACGAGAATTACAGCCCCTAAAACAACGACGTCGCTAGAATTACAGCCCCTAAAACAACAATTTCAGTAGAAGTTTGTCTACTTACATTATTACAACATATATTTCGATATATTCATTCATTTTCACGTCTCAGACATAAATTAATCCAATAGTTGATATGCCTCTCTTCGGGTTTACCTTTTGAAGAAGTTTTTTCTTCTCTTCCGTCCACACAGACGGCGACCTCTGCCGTCTCCCAATCACCATCGTCGATTGCTGGTCCACCTGGGTCTCATCAACACTAGACCATTCACCGCCCCCCAAGAAGATGGCGTCTTTGAGTAGGAAGTATAAAAAAGGACAGACGGCCACTCTGTTTCCATACCATCGCCTTCAATGTTGCTGTTCTGTGATGGTTTTGGAGGGAGATAGGTACATGTACATCATAGGTGGTCATCGATGGGTGGGGAACATGTACCACCAAGGCCTTCAATGTCGTCGACCACAAACTATACTAGGGGAGTCTCCTCTACATAGGAATGGTCATAGAAAGGAGAGGGCGGACGGAAATGGTCCGAATCGGTGTCAGATGGTAAAGACACGATAGGACTGTCTAGATCTGTAGCCGCAGTTGTGTACAAGACATGCCTGAACCCTAAATCGAGGGTGCAACGGCGGCTTGAGGTTGTGGATTTTGGAATACCTGAATTTTGAGAGAGGGTAGAGAGCAACGGGAATGGTGTTATGGCTAGAGTTTCTAATGGTTATTAATTTTTTGTGTTGTTGGATTGGGTTGGTGTGCAATGAATATGGGGAGAGAGTGCGAAAGTTTGAATTGGGTTATGAGACCTAATTCGAAAATGTGAGGGAAATGTTAAGGGTTGGGTTTTATATAATTCCATAATCAGCTTTATTTAGTGTGTGGGTTAGGTGAAATAATGAGTCAAGTGGATGAATAGATGGTGTAAAATTTTAGAAATAGGAGGGATAAAGCTGGAATTCAAAAGTTTGGTCTCCCCTTTAAATAGAAATTGTGTAAGTAAGCCATATAATGAAAACCATCCTCATTAGGAAAGAGGACCATAAAAGAAGGACCAGAGGGAGCATTACACACTAGATTCAATATAACTTTTATTCCAAATTGCGTTTTAAAATATATCAATTTGAAATAAGAGTTCTAATGAAATAATAGTTATACATATATATATATATATATTTTAAAATATATATAATCAAAGTTTGACAGTGTTGACTGCCAAATAATAAATGAGTTGATTGAAGTAAAACCTACATTTTTTGGCTATGCATATTTATATTTATAGTGAGTACAAAGATACAAGACAGAGTTATACATGGAACATGATATTACAAAAATTAAATCAGAAACGTATTATTTCCTTAACATGCTTCTATTTTATCTATAACTCTATTACTTCCTCAATCGAAGTGTGGGATTTCTAGCAACGTAGAGCTTGGACCGTAAAAACTTGAACTAAGTATGAGGTAGACCCTTTGTAAAGAATTCTGCAAGCCGAATATCAAAAGAAATGTGGGAAACCTTGAGCTTACCAACATACAATATCGCACGCACAAATAATAATTAAGATCAATGTGTTTGGCTCTCTTATGTGAAACTGGATTCAGAGCCAGAAATAGAGCATTGTTGTTATCTCACAATAGCACAGGAGGCACACAAATCGACACACGTAAATTCCGAGGAGGATTCGTTAACCAAACTAACAAAGCGGCAGTATTGGCCATAGCTCGATATTCTGACTACGAACAAGAACAAGAGACCGTGGGTGGCTTCTTAGCATTCCAAGACACAAAGTTGTCACCAAGGAAAATGGCATAACCATATGTAGACCTACGAGTCTCAATGCATCCAAGTCAACATCAGAATAACCAGGAACTGGTAAGACGGATGATTTTGCACGAAAAGCCAAACCATAATGAAGAGTACCACAAACATGGCACAAAATTTGAGTAACGGCCTAAAAATGGTCATCGGTAGGAGCTTGAATGAACTGATTGACTGTATTAACAGTATAAGACAAGTCAAAACGTGTGATCGATAAGTACTTTAGTGCACTAACTAAAGATCTATAAAGAGCAAGATTACCAAATGGCTTATTAGAGGAGTTGAGCGGCTGCGAAAAAACCACAAAGGTGTGGCAACTGGTGCGGAATCTTGCATTCCTCCGCGCGTAAGGATGTTTGAGGTATATCTTGCCTGACCAAGAAATAAACCATGTGCAGTAGGAACTCCAATTCCAAAAAATAGTGCAAGGTGCCAAGATCAGTGATCTTAAACTCTATATTCACCCGATCAATGAACTTACAAATGAGAAAACCATCATTTCTCATAAGTATAATGTCATCACATAAACCAATAAATATTGCAGAGAGGCATCCTGAGAAAGTACAAATAAAGATGTATCTGACGAGTTGCACACAAATCCCGAGCCAATAAGAAAAGAACTGAAGCGTTGAAACAGAGCACGTTGCGCAGAAAACAAAAATAATCTGGGCGCATAGGGTCTTTGTAACAAGCTGGTACTCCATATAAATCGGCGAGTCAAGAAAGCCATTTAAAAATGTATTTTTAACATCCAATTAATGTAAGGGCTATTGATGAAGTATATCTAAAGATAAAACAATATGAATTGTAGATGCCTTCACAACCAGACTAAAAGTATTATCATAATCAAAACATAAAAGTTGCGAAAAACCTTGCGCAACAAGTCTCACTTTATGACAATCCAGCGTGCCATCAGCTTTATACTTCAAATGAAACACCCATTTCTGAACCAACAACATCAACATGAGGAGGACGAGGAATTAAATCCCACGTCAGTTGAGCGCGAAGTGCATCCATCTCAAAATCCATAGCAGCAATCCAATCAGGATCCTTGACATTCGAGCAATAATTTTGTGGCTCGGTCTTAGCCGATAAATGACTCAATAAATTAGAAATATCATAATCAGAAAAATCCATGTACCTGATGGAGCCAGTGCATAAACGAGTAGCCAATGGATGGCGAGAGTCGAGCTTATGCGACAGAGTTAACGCAAAGCCTGAGGATGTTGGCAGCGAGCTGGAAGGTGAAGGAATCGAGCTGGGAGGATGCCGCAAACCCTGTGTAGGTGTGTCGAGCGAGGTGGGAAGTGGGTTTGAAGGTGTGTGGACCTTGCATGTAGGCACGAGTGGGATCGGCAGTGGCGCGTGAGTACACATAGCCATAACAATTGTGAGTTTTACGTTCTATCATGTGTAGTTTAATATGAGACGGAGGGGATAGGTACAAGAGAGTGATAGACTGCTTAACGATTAGAGCAAACTTCATGCATCTTTAAAATTACTAATAGTTAATTAAATATGTGTATTAATCTTCCTTTATTTTAGATTTGTATATTTGGAAGGAGAGGTTTTTTAAATACTATTTTCGTAACTTAATCACAAATTGAAAAACGTCTTTTATTACACGATTGTTCTTAAACCTCTTAGAGTCAGATTATAATTGTCTATATTTTGAAATAGTATGTTTTTATAAAATTTTAAAATTATAATAATCTCGTTCCAATGAGTGAAAACAAAAATTAAATTGTTTTATTAATAATATTAAGTATAAAATTACTCATTTAATAATTAGAGAGTGTATAACAAAATTTTATGATCAATATAATATTCTTTAACTTTTATTTTAAAATGACACTTTTCTTGCACAGGAAAGCGACCAGTGCATTATGCCCCATTAAGTATAATCCGGATTTGAAATTTCTATTCATTAAAATTGCATTATTGTGATTCTTAAGTGTGGACTGTGGAGTCATAGTGTTTAGGGCGGGTCGGATCATCCAATGGATAACCATTATCCATTTTTTATTTTCACTTATTAGATAATGATAAATTGGGTTAATTTATATAAATGAGTTGTAATTGTTGGGTTTAGTTGGGTTGGATAGCAGGTTCCATTGGATAATTTTGGGTTGGGTCGGGTTGGATTGGTTAACGGGTGACCCATAGATAATTTCTTATAATAAGACCACATTTTTTTTACAAGTTGGGTTAAAATTTTAGTAAATTGGGTAAACTAGCTAATAAATGACCCATTGGGTCAAAACAAAGTGACATGTTGGGTCAAAACTAAATGACCCGTTGGATAGAAGTCATTTAGTTGTGTTGTAAATGAACCGAGTTGTAAATCATGGGTAGCGGTGTTTAAACAAACTGAATTGTTCACCAAAAACTCGCGAACAATTCGGCCAAAACTCGACTCGAATTTGATTTAACCGAGCTTGATCTTAGAGCCAATATAATATATATTTATAATATTTTATCATGTGCGTAAAAATATATAAATATATGTAATCATGGTTCGAGTTAGAAATGAAACAAAATTTCTTTCATAGTCAGTCGAGTTCGAGCTAAAATTTTACCCGCTTAATCGAACTCAAGTCAAGCTTGAGCTTGCATTGAGGGTTCTTCGACTTTGACTTGACCCATTTACATCCCTAATATATTCGAGCTCGAACAAAATTAATTTCATTCAAAGTTGAGCTCAACCCAAAATTTTACAAGGTTTATCGAAGCCGAGCCGAGATCGAAATTAAGATATTTTTTAAAAGTCGAGCTTGAACTAAGAGTTTGTTTGAATTTGGCTCAAATTTTAGATATTTTAAACCAGCCAAATTCAAATTTAATTTGACCAAACTCGACCCGAGATCGAATAGTATTCGAAACCAAGCTCAACTAATATTATTTTTAACTTCGCCAAGATTATCGAGCCAACATAATTTATATATATGACATATTTTTATTAAATACAACATATTATTATGTATATAAAAATATTTTTTTAAAAATAAAATTTAAAAATTTAAATTATTTTTTAAAAATAAATTTAAAAATTATTTTTTTATTTTTTTAAAATCATAGAACGAGTTCGAGTCAAGGTTTTACTGACTCGATCAAACACAAATACAAATTCAAGCCAAATTAGTTTCACTCGAACTAAGATTTAAGAGTTCGAGCCAACTCGAGCTCGATATATTTTTAAATGAGCCGAGGTGAAACTAAGGGTTTTTTTTATCTCGGCCCAACTCGACAACTCGGGTCTAGAACGTGGCCCGATAACCCAGATTAAAAGTTCTATATATGACTAATTTTAACTCATAACCCGTCCCTAGTAAGTCAAGGTTGAAACCCAAATCGACTAACTCGAAACAACGGAAAAATAATAGAGGAAGAAAATGTTGAATGATAATTTATTGGGTTGATTACATGATGTCCCACCAGATAATGGCTTATTGAATAATATATTTTAACTCATTGGGTCATATGAGTTATCTCATGGGTTATCCATGAGTTATCCATTTAATGAACCAACTCATTATGATCTAACTAATTAACACCTATTAATAAATAAATTAATTAGATAATAACCCATTGAATAATGAGTTTATTGAATTTGGATAATGAGTTTATCCAATTAACCCATTTAACAGGCCTAGTAGTGTCTCACCCTGTTTCTTCTCCCTTGACATTATTCAAGAAGTCAAATCTCAAACTGAATAACCAACACTTCTCAATTCTTCATTGTCTATACACATTCTTTGGTGTCAACAAATAATTAAAATATAAAAGCAACATCAGAAGCAACCACAACAAAATAGCTTTTTTGAAATACACTAGCTAATAGCTAAAGAAACGTAAAACAAAGCGGCATAATCTCAATTAATTGAACTGAAATAAATATGAAAATATTTAATAATTCTCACTTCTCTTGAATTGAACTTGTAAAGTCATGTGGACTGTATTTATTATTTACTTAAACTAATATGGGAAAGAAAAATTTTCCATGTTAGAACATACGGAAAGTTGAAAGCTAAATGATTTTAACTGATTACTGAATATGAATATTTATTTATGAAAGATTGGAATGTTTGTAATATTGATTTAGACGTGTATTTGAAACATATTGGATTTATGGAAAAATCCCTATTCTTAAGGAAATGGATTTATAAAATAGTATGGGAGATATTGAGATAAGGAAAATCCTTTTATTTATGTGATTTGGATATGCTTCAGAAGTAGATATGGAATTGGAATATTGTGGAGATAAAGATGGAGATTTTTTATATGCTCATGGACTATAAATAGAAGATATCACGACTGCATTACTAACGAATTTAATTGCGAAAATATGCACTCATATGTTTTATCTTTCCGAGAGTACTGTGAGAGCCAGCAAACATATGTTCCAACATACAATAACATATTGAACAAGTTCATAATCGTATACCTTAATTCCTCTTGAGGAAGAAATCCAGCATCGACGAGTTTCGAGGTTAGAGAAAGTCTGATCAAGGCGGATCAGTAGCAAGGGGAGCTTGTAGAATTCACACATTATAATTAGAAAAGATAAGTATAATTGTATATGGTGTACTTTGTACTATATCTTTCTGATTAGTGAATTCATTTTGAACTGAAACAGGCCCGCATATATAGGTGGGTTTCACCGAACTACTTAACCAAGATTTTCTTATTAGAGGATTCATTCTGAACTAGGCCAGACCTCACGGATGTAGGTGAATTTCATCAAAATGTGTAACCAAGTCTTATGTGTTCTTGATTTATATTTATTACTAGCTTGGTTAGATAAGTTATGTTGGAACACGATTTTAATGAATAAACTAATTAGGTAAAACCAAAATTCCGAACTAATGTATGAGCTTTTCAATACAAGCATGAGTTGATAGATACATCATTGTAATAAAATCCCAATACTAGATCAATCTTAGGCCATATTTTTTGGAATTTATCTGCATTTCAATTCAGTTAATTTCAATTCAATTTAATTCAGTTAACTTCAGCAGAAATTTGACTTGATGAAGTGTAGTTTAATTTAATTACATTATATATATATATATATTAGTACACTTATTTTTAGTTAAACTCAATTCATTCATGATAAGTTATAGAGAACCATACTGACATTGCAAACATATTAAGTGATCCCTTTAAATAGAGTTTCTATTTTTTGAACAGGCAAGTAAGACCGTCACTATCTCACCTCATTAAATTCTGACTTATGTTTTTCATTTTATTAATTTTTTATTAAATTCTAACCATTTATTTAGTGACTCTTATATTGACTTTATACTTATAAAGTAGTATTGAAGGTGACAAAAATACCATCAATCATTTTTATTTGGGTAAAATGCATTCATACTCCTCCAGTTTCTTGGTTAGTGCACATATACTTCCAGTTTTTCAAAAGTGCACATATACCCCTGGATTAGCTGCAACATTAAAACTCATACCCCTCCAGCCTGAGTCCGGCGTAGGCCTATTATTTTCGGTGTTGGCCAATATTAAAATTACTAAAATAACCTCCACTTCATTTTTGAAAAGCTAAAGACCATTTTACCCTCCACTGAAGTGGAGTCCACCCTTCATCAACATCGATAAAAAAATGATTTGTCAAAATTTGAGTTAAAAAATAGTGTGATTTGGACTAAGATTCGAAGTTCTTCATCCGCGACTTGGTCGAGTGAGATTTAGTTCCTGTTTCCAACCCTAATTCTAACGGATTTCCCTCGTCTGAGTTGGATTACTCGAACGGATTCAAGATATGGGGCGAAAATCCAAAATTGATTTCTAATTTTCAGTTTTTTGGGGGAAAAACAATCATTTCCTTTTTGTCCGATAATGACCAAAATTTACCAATTTTTCAGATCTCACCAGGGGTAAAAATGCACTTTCAAAATGTCACCAGGGGTACAAATGCACTTTCAAAAAACTGGAGGGTACATGTGAACAAAACAAGGAACTGAGGGGCATAAATGCACATTTTTCTAAATTAAATGTTAATGGTAAAATTAATGAGTAGGATAGAGAAAACTAAGTGGGATCCATGAATAGTAAAAAAGTAATTTATTACCATTGCGGAGAAAAAAATGAGTGGTTTCTTAAACGGCTTCTTAGAGTGAGGTGGAAGAGAGAGAATGAGAAATATAATAAATTTAATTGGTAAGAAACTGATAGCAATTTTTGCCATTGTACTTGATCCAAGGAAAGGAGTATTTTGATCTGGATTGCATCTCGTCGAGCGGAATGATCTACTCCCTCCGTCCCTTTTTTCTATCTTACTTTTTCTTTTTACACTATTCATCAATAATTTTTTAATTTTAATATCTTAATTTTTGAGCAAACCTTATCTGCTAGCTTTCGATGGTATATGAGAAAGGGCAGGTTAACTGATTTAGGTACGGGGGTCCAATACTACATGTTCAA
>JAULKJ010308360.1:0-11109 GCA_032355405.1 Rubia balearica | reverse complement strand
CCCGAATCTAACCAGATTTACCAAAAATAGGTAGAAACACAAACAAGTCACAGCAACTAAAAACGCGGTTCAACTCGCCGACAAGTTGTGCACCTCGCCGGCAAGCACACGTTTCTTCCAATTGCATGTTTCAGACACAATCTTCAACGGAGGCTACAAATTCAAAGCTCAAACCAAAAAAAAATTGCCTTGGAATCCAAATACTTCATTGGCTTGTTCAGAAAACCCAAATCTGACGCTCCGGTCATTTTTCAAACACAAACCACCTGTACCGCTTCGTGTTCTAAAGATTTCATCAGAGAACTCGCCATAAATGGATGACTTCAGAGCTGGAGAAGAACCCAGGTCGAAGGAGCTTGTCGGAGAGTTGGTGTTGAAGTTTGTTGCACTAGTCACTATTCATTTAGTCAAACTTTGTTACTTAGAAAATTAAATTTCAAGTAATGTATAAAATAATATACTATAATATGCGATATCATTAAAATCGTGTTAATATCTATTTTTATAATATTATTCTTTTATCATTTTTAAATATACAAAATTAAAGATATTAATGGTCAAAATCAGTTCTAGTCAATCTGAAAATGTTAAATTTGCAAATAGAGTTGAGACAGAGAGTATTACACTTCTACTCCGCTAAATGATTTTTTTCCTTTCCATTTTTCAAAGTGCAAATGAATGTATGGATCCAAACTGACATTGTAGTCTATAATTCTCCTTTTTATTCCCTGGCATCGTGGCGCCATGACCACGGCTTATTGGGATAAAAACTACTCTCTTCGTCCCACCCGAATCTGTATACTTTTTGGTCAACTTTCTCAGGTCATGTTTGACCAATGATAACTTTAGTTACATATACTAACGGTGAGTTGGATACAAGGACGATGCCCATCCTTATTATGTTTTTGTCTGCTGAAAGCTATTTATGGCTTAAAGAAGGCTCCTTGTGCGTGGTTCCAGCATTTCAGCACTTACCTCTGCGACCTTGGCTTCACTTGCAGCTCGGCTAACGCGTCATTGTTTGTATTTTCTTGAGGTACTACACTTCTCTATCCCTTGGTTTATGTGGACGATATTATTCTCACTAGAAACAACTCCTCGACCATTCGTCAATTCATTGCCATATCTGATAAGGAGTTATATATTAAGGAATTGGGCTCTTTACATTACTTTCTCGGTTTGGAGGTAGAGTCTACTTCTTCAGGTTTGTTGTTGAGACAGATTAAGTACACTCGTGTTATTCTTCGTAAAGCAGGGATGACTGATGTTTTTCCGGTCTCTACGCAATTTCTCCTGCAGTCTCAGCATAATAGTAGTATTGGTGGGAAGTTTGCCAACCCCACTCTTTATCAGTCATTGGTTGGCGTATTGCAGTATCTTACTATCACCCGTCTTGATCTTGCCTTTGCGGTTAATTGTGTTGGTCAGTATCTTCAAGATCCTAGGGACGATCACTTTGTCACAGTTACTTGTATTCTTCGTTATGTTTGTAGGACTATGCACTATGGCCTCTCTTTTAGCTTGGACCACTTTTTGAGGTGTTGAGCTACTCCGTTGCAGATTGGGCGCAATGTCTTAAGACTCGTCGTTCTACATATGTATATAATGTTTTCGTCGGTGGCAATATCATTTATTAAAGCGCTAAGAAGCAACCCACAATTTCCCATTCGAGTACTGAGTTTGAGTATCGTTCTTTGGCTAATACTACGGCAGAGGTTGTCTAGCTTTTTCATCTTCTACATGATCTCCGTTTTTCCTTGTCTCCCACTTTTGTTTTGTGACGACAATAGTGCCATTTTTCTGGTTCAAAATATTGTTGTGCATAAGCGGGTGAAGCACATTGACATTGTTTATCATTTCGTTCTTGAGCTGGTTTCATCAGGAAAGTTTCATCTACACCATGTTCTGACTTCACTCTAGCTTGCAGACATTTCACGAAATGATTGCATCATCCTTTATTAGTTCAGGTCCAAGCTTTGAGTGTCCAAGCATCTGACACTTTGCTTGAGGGGGTGGGGTTTTAGGATAAACGAGATCAGTGATTGAGATTTAATTGAGATTCTATTGGATATGATATGATTGATAGACATTTGTTTTTCTTTCAAACTCATTCTTGTAACAGGTATAAACTGTACTGATCATTATAATAAAGCATCCAAACATTTGGCCTTTACAAATAGATTAAAACTAAATCTAACTTCTCAATTTTTGAGTAGTTCTTCTCTACTCCTTGTAAGCTTCAGCTTAAGCGGTACACCGAGACTTGCTTATCCTTTTCTTGGGGAACTAAGACTGAACTGATTGAATGGTTTGACACTGTTAGATATAAATATAGAGTTTTTCCCACTTGTGAAGCTTCTAGCAATGGTAGTATTTAAGGCTCTGTTTTAACATCTTCATATGCTTTCTGACTTCCCACCATTAAGCTAAATTTGTTTGCACTTCGCAGGATGTCGAAGAAAGGCATGTGTTTTTCCCTTCCTTTGAGATGAAGCGATTAAGGGCTACTAATGAACCAGATAACACCTGGACTTCTTTATTCGAACAGGGTGGTGGTAGGTTTTGTATAGCTCGGATTTTATTCTAGGTTTTCTTTGATTCCTTTAGATGAAACCTTGTATTCTTGAAATTTTCTTGCTCCTACCGCAATGGTACACTTATTTGGGTTCAACTTCATCCCAATTGTTTGGAGAGTGATCGTTGTTTCTTCTAGGTATTGGGTAAACTGATACACTATTTTTCTCTTGATTACGAAGTAGTCCACATAAATTTTACGTTCCAACCTTTTTGGTGCTTGAACATCTTGTCAACCGTATGCTAGTATCTGGCTCCCGTATTTTATTTATTCAAATGGCATCTTCACATAGCAGAGCGTCCAAAACTAATTATGAATGCGATATTCTCTGTATCCTCAGGATTCGTCAGTATTTTAATGGTATCCTTTGTATGCATCTATGAAGGTCATGGCTTCGTACCATGAGATTGCCTCTACCAGTTGGTCTATCCTTTCATGTCTGTTTTCTAGGGGTTGTCCTTGGTTGATTAAATGAGCCATTGGCTGACATTTTGATGAGACGCAATTATGCTATCTTTTTAACACGACTGACACTGACTTTTGATATGTTTTATTTCTTATTAGTCAGAATATTGGATATTTTACCAAATAGCGCAGGGGGGAGTCCATTTGTAATAATGGTAAAAATTGTAGAAGAAGGTTGGCCACTTCCGAAGTGGAAGAAGATAGATTGAAGAACGAGTGAAGAGAAAGTAAAAGTAGTGGGTGAAGAACTTTAGACCAATTTTGTAGAACAATCCCAAGTGAATTGATGTCTGTGGATAACATATTCGGATTTTTCTATAAAAAAGACTACAAGAATCCCCATAATGGATCAACGGTTCACTAGGAGCGACGAAAAGAAGTTTGAAGTTGAAACCAGGTCCAAGGCACGAACCGTAGTTTTCCGAAAGCTTCCGAAGGCCAAAATAAACACCCGAGAGAGTGAGCGTGCAATTCTACACAGCCCATATCAAAACCTTGGGTATAGACCGTGCCAGACACCATGGGCACTCATTGTACCAACCAGCACGGACTATGCCTGCCACCTTTGACTAGGGTTTGACTAGTTGAATCTTCTCTCTCTCCCCCCACCTATTGGGGGATTAGAATCACCCTGTGTAAAATCCAATCTAATTCCCCTATTTTTATAAGCATTTGATTCTTAGTTTAGTATTCTTTTGATCTTTTGTCAAATTGTTCTCTCACCTGTGCGGGTTCTCGGAACTGGTCCATATGATTATGCTAGATTTCCTTCTTTATTTTTGTTAGAAGTGTATCTAAGTATGTCGTGCAGCTGCTTACGGTGTCCTTTCCCTATCTTATTATGGTTCCTTTTCCTCTCTTCGTTGCACCTTTACTAGCGTCTTCCCAACTTATTTTTCTCCTCGCTCATTCTCTAGCTTCTTGTAGTTTGCCTCTTTTGTTCTAACGAATTTATCTACCCGTACCACTTTCTGTAGGTCTCTTGGATTATTAGGCATGTCTGCAGTGAGTTTTTTTTGTAGAACTCTCCCGATCGTATATCGTTCATAAATGCTCTCAAGGACATTTGATACGTTAGGTTTTCACCAACAAGCTTTCTTAAACAAAATGGTCATAATATCCTGCTATGCTTTCTCTGGTTAGTTGTGCAACGTTCATTAGATCTGTGAAGGTCTTACTTCTTCTTCTGGTAGAATCTACCCATAAACTGATCCGGTAGTTAGGTCCAAGTCCAGATGCTTCTCTTGGACAGATTGTCATGCCATGTGATCACGATCCCTTTCAAGAAAATCGGGAAGGCCTTGCACATTATTTAGATGGGTGCATCACGGAATCACAAGCTGTTACGGTAAGAGTGTAGGAACTCTTTGGACTCCATCATTCCGTCGTAAACCTTCACATGGTGGGGTAGATTGAAATTATTTGGGATCGCGAAGTATTGTAACTCGTCTGCCAACAAGGAGTGTTCTACTTCTTCTTCCACCATGAAGTCCTTAGTTCTCCATTGTATCCACGATATTTCTTCCTTTTGCTACATCAATGCCTTCTATCTACAGCCTCCTGTATCCTGGCCTTTATTTACATATAGCTGCTCCTTATTAGCCTCTAGGAACACTGTGAAAGCACGGTTTTCCTTGTCACGTTCACTAGGAAAGGACTCCGCCTCTTCCTCGTCTCTTATTGTCTGACGTTCACGGTTGTCGTCTCGGAGTCCCCTCCGACTAGACTTATAATTAGGTGAAGGGGTGAGACCACGCATTTGGCTTCAAGCGCTCATGGTAACCACCATAACTTAAAAGGAATGTTTTATCTCCACAATCAGCACCAATGGTGTGGCTGGTTCCTTCAAATGATGGCAGTGATCATGAATCAACATCCACCGGTATATCTCATCTTGAGTCATGCAATCAAAGTCTTGAGTTGGCTTCGGAGCTTTACCCTGATGCTTAACTTAGTATTTTCACCTCAGAGTATAGATTTCAGAATTTGCAACTAACCTTACTCTCTCGACATCTCCTCTATTTAGAGGCTTGTCAAATTGTGCCATTGAGGTGGCGCATGGTACACGGAATGTGATATGCGACAGACTACCCAAATACTATAAGATAACCACGATCTCCCTGGTCGTGGCCACTGGGTTGTTGTTTGGGATTTGGGCCTGTCAATTTGCTCTATATAAAAACCAGAATGGGCTACTTTTTTATTGGGGTTCAAAAACTTCTTTTCAGACATTACTAGGGCACATTTAGACAGTTTAATCTTTAGGATAAACCGAAAGATTAAGGCGTTGAGTTTCATTTAGCCTCTAGTGAAATTTCGAGTTCTTTGGCCTAGCTAGATGCTTTGGTCTTGACCTAAAACTTTAAGGAATTTGCAAATTTGAAAACGAATAAGTACGATTTCTAGAGTGGCACAACCAGTTTCCACAATTTTGGTAGGAAAGGGACCATGTCGTTTTTGGCTTGGTAATTGCAGGCATCCGTGTTTGGAATAATCTACGCAAGACATAAACCTTGGTGTTGGAGGAAAAAAAAAGAAGAAAGAGAAACTATGTTCATAATAAAACTTCTAGGAAGTAAAGTACTTCCTCATAAACTGCAAGATACTGAAAATGTAACTGAGCTCTACAGCAAGCGCATCAGTATAATACCTCGAGAAAAGAATACAAACTTATAATTTTCTGCCTCTGAGTATATGCATCAACATTTCAAATGCCCTTGGCGGAACAAAGAACCTTTTTTTCCACAACTCTACTCTTCAGGTTATAAAAAAAATGGATCCATGATTCATTTCCTTCAAAAAAACAAGAACAAGAAAAAAAATTCTATGCTTCCAAAAAAATTTCCAGAAACAAGGCATAAGCCGTATAAACTCAGAACTTCCGTGGTTTTGTGCTGGGTGCTACTTCTGGTTTTGGCCTATATACATGAAGATCTCAATCCAAACCACCTCTGTCAAGCATGTCTACCAGAGTCATCCTCCTCGGGAACCTTGGCGGTAGTCTCAAAACCATGGCATCTTCAATCTTAATCGGCAAATGTGTAGCCACGATGACGATGCCACCCTTCTTCCTGTGCTCTGCAATGATGTATTCCAGCAGTTTCACCCCATCATCATCCAAAGCCACTGACGGTTCATCAAGCAGCCAAATCGGGCGATCAATCGCTAACAGCCTTGCTAGCTGCAGCCTTTTCCGTTGTCCCATGGAAAGCATCCTCGCTTTGTCTTTGGCTAGCCTCCCGAGCCCCATTAACTCTATAGCGGGCAAAGATCTTGTTCCATCTTTGCCTTCAAGAACTTCAAACCATTGGACATTGTCGAGGACTGTGAACTTCTCTTTGATGGCATCCTTGAGTGAGAGCCAGTTGAGCTGAAGCTTGTATTGATGGAAAACGCCAGAGCTTGTGATGTCATGACCGTTCCAGAGTATCTCACCAGCCGATGGTTTGGAAAATCCTGCCAACATGCGCAAAAACGTGCTTTTGCCTGAGCCGTTGGTGCCTGTCAGTACCAGTGCACCGCCATCTTGAACAGATGCGTTCACGTGGCGCAGGATTTGCTGAGCATTTCTCATGCACGAGACATTGTTTAAGAGGAGCCGAGGAAGTGGAGGCTTCCGCAAAGACATTTCAATTTACAAAAATCAGTATCTAAGCAGGGCCACAAAGTTCATGTGAAGCCTCTAAGTAGAAGCTTAGATGTGATGAAGACAAATTCCTGTAAAAATCCCAAACTTAAGCACACCTAAGTGGAGCAGATATTTGTCAGAAAACATTCAAAAACAAATCTTTGAACTAGAATTAGTAACTCTATGAAACACAGCCTTTGTAAACACAAAATCAGTTCCGTGTTTCATACGTTAAGTCCAGATGATCATCAATCAATTCTTGAATTCTTTTAAAATAGTGGTCATCTGTTGGCTGTGTTTAAATGGCAATATTCTTCCACCAAACAATGAAAAACTTTCTGATTCCTACTAAGCTTAGCTCAGGACTTGGACGAGAACAAGTAAACCATAGCTGAGCCTCATTCAAAAACAAGGTTTTTTTCCTTTTTCTTTTAGAACATCAAAATAGAGCAACCGATTGACCTAGATTCTGTAACTCCATTGAAGTCATCAAATTGGTTCTTCCAACTAAGTAACATAAAGATTGAATCTAAAAAACTAGTGAGTGGATGGTAATCATATTGCAGAAAATGACACGAACCCTTTTTAATGTTTCAGATAAAAATGCAGACCCAGAGCTCGAATTACATACATATGTAATGAAGAAAAAACCCCAGACAAATCGAATGCAAGAATCGAGAATTAATCTCTTACCCGTTCGAAATTTGAAGGATTTGAACTTGAATGTGATTGAAGAGCAGGGCGGAGGCTCAGTGGAAACTTTTTTGCGCAATGAATATCGTAAAGGCGGCGGAGGAGTCCAGTCTCATAATCTCATTGACAGGCTTAACTGAAATTGTTTTATTATTTGGGCTTCAGAGTCCAAATATAAAAGCTCCATTTTTTTATTTCCCATAATTGAAAAGTAAAGACATTTTAATCTGTGGATCAGCATATCGTCCCCTTCAGGCTTCACCCACCAGACCCCTGCAAAATACAGATTTTTCTGTAAAAGATGTGTGCTTATTGCATATCTTCAACAGCTCCATTATCTTCCAATTTCTCCTCTCAATTCATCTCTACAAAGCAAGAAAAACCCTCTTCACTTTCGTGGTCTTCTTCCTTACCCGTTCTTAATATTTCCACTTCACTCCCAGTTTCTTCGAATCGTCCCCAGAAGCAGGTATGAACGGAGCCCTGGACTTTTTTCCCCACTTTTTTTCAGTAAAGATGGTTTCTTGGAATTTTCTGAGTTTGATATAAGATTGTTCATGTCTGGTAATGAATACCTTCTTCTTGTTGGCTAAAAAAGCTTTAGATTGATATTCTTGGAATACTGGAAATATTGAAATATAAACATAGGAAATAGGTTAATGATGTTTTGGTACTGATACGGATATGCCATTTGGAAATTTGGTCTTCTTAGCAGTTCTAGTATTAGTTGGAACAATTTATGACAACCAATCAGTTATACTGTATGAGTTATCCTTATCATCTGTTTTAGGAACTTAGAAAGTATTGTGTTTCCCAAGCTTTTTTTACTGTTTTCACAAATCTAATCTCTGTTTGATGCTATTCGTTCTCAAATCATTAATGATGTATGCAATTGTGTTCAATTCTTTCAACTATCTGTGAAAGTGATGTAGTTGATCAGTGTCCCAGTGTTTGAGCTGCAACATTTTGTTTCCTTCCTTGGTGTTTTCGACATCTGAAGTACGTTTATTATGCTGTTGCACAAACTGTGAGGATAGAATACATTGTGCACAAACCGATTAGTCTTCTTGTAACTAAGTTATTTTCTTTTTATGGATGTAGAGTTTCATTGTTGAAGCTGCCTGGACAAGAAGGTCAAGTGGTCAAGCTTCGAAAAAGCCCAACAAGAAGTCATGGAAGCAAAGGACCGATATGTACATGAGGCCATTTATACTCACTGTCTTCTTCTCCAAAAGATTCGTTCATGCCAAAGTGATGCATAGGGGAACGAGCAAGGTTATATCTGTCGCTACAACCAATGCCAAGGATCTGCGCAACACGCTGCCTTCTCTGACGGACAATGCTGCCTGCAGAGTGATTGGGAAGCTTATTGCAGAGAGATCAAAGGAAGCTGACGTCTTTGCGATTGCCTATGAACCGGAAAAAAACCAGCGGATTGAAGGTAGGCTTAGCATTGTTCTTGATACCATCCATGAGAATGGTATCATCTTCGTCTAGTGAGGATTTTGTGGGATTTGTATGAATTTAGAACCCTTACACTAGAAGATTGTGGGAAAGAAAAGAATGAACTGCCTGTAATACGGAACATTGAATCCAGAATAGGAGTTTCTTGTGGAAGTTTTGGATGCAATGCAGCTTATTGGTTATACACTTAGCTTGCAAGGTCAAGGTAAAGTTAAGGATTTTGGAAGTCACAAAAGGCTTGGTAGCTTTTTTCAGCTGCAATATAAAATTCTTAGCCCCCCTGGTTGTGATTTTCATGTTATTTTTAAAGGTAGTCTTGGCATTTAGGTTATGCATTCTGGAAACATGAAGCAAAACTTTGCAACATGGTTAAAACTTCTTGCGTATTTATCTCTCGTTTCCTCTTTATTTTATGTCATTGAAGCAGCATTTACACCCTAATAACTTCAGAAATAATTTGGGCCAATTTTCGCTGATGAAGAACAATATATATATACTTTAAAATAAGAGTGCAAGGCTAGCTCAGTTGGTAGAGCGCAAGGCTCTTAACCTTGTGGTCGTAGGTTCTCGAGCCCCACGGTGGGCGTTTATTTATTACTATGACCATTTTTTGAAAGGAAAATTACTACTACTCACCTTTTCACCTGCATTTTTAAGTAGAAGCAAAGCCCAATCAAAGAAAGAGTTCCTCTCTTGAAAAATAATTTTTCCACAAGTTATGGAAAGATCAAAATTTAAAGTGTAAATTAGAACAAATGAATATAAAATTTTTGGATTGCATGAATCAAGTTAGAAACTTTATAACTACTATGCGTTGCATAATAAATTTTTAATATTGCAACTAAGACATTTAACTTTTTATTATTCTTATTAAACCTCTTCTTTTCATAAGCTATGGAAAGACAATTTTTCCCAAAATTTTGCCTCAAAGGAAAGTAATGAAGCAGATCAGTTAACAGAAAAACATTTGAGTAGAAAAGAGAAAAGCATACTCCCTCTCTCCAAAAGATTATGACGTGTTTTTTGCACAAGAATTTGAAGATGCTTTATAAGTTGTGGAGATTAAGTTGAATGTAAGTAAAGTAAATTGAGTGATTGAAACTACCATTAGAGAGAGTCAAATTAAAATGAGATATTATTTGTGGTTATTTCCAAAGTACTGGGCCGCTGCATAAGCCCGTCTAGCTCAGTTGGTAGAGCGCAAGGCTCTTAACCTTGTGGTCGTGGGTTCGAGCCCCACGGTGGGCGTTAATTTTATGGCAAAACGGGCTAGTCCACTATAGAACTAATCGGGCATTTTGGTCCAGAAGCTCCAACCAAAGAAGTCCACTAGCACTAATCGGGCCTTTTGGTCCAAGAGCTCCAAAAAAGAGGGTGGACATTTAACAGCCATTTATGTGGTAATACAGCCCAGTAAAGAAGCTTAATTACCCAAGTTACAATAGCGGACTTGGGACATTTGGTTCAACACAAAAACGCTACAAGTTTTGGCAACAAGAATCTCAGTGTTTCAGATAAAAGGGGTTATTACCCTGTTTGGCAAAGTAATAACCAAAAACTATATCTTCATTTCTTGTATGTTACAGTTTAAATCTTGATTTTTTTCCATAACTTATAAAAATAACGTCGTCTTCACAGTGACGAACTCTTAATCAATTTTGTTTGAAAATTTTATCAAGGAAATGTAGTCTCGAATAGTTACAATTGTGGGCTCAAACAAGTTATTGTTTATTTCTTCACGTGTGTGGCCCTTATTTTCGTGTAGTTGGGCCTGTGAGGTCTAGGACAACAGTCCAAAATCATTCCAATATCCGGCCCGTCTAGCTCAGTTGGTAGAGCGCAAAGCTCTTAACCTAGGGCCAAATGGCAATGCGCTCGCCTTCAGCGCCCCACCCACCCGACACCATAGGTATTGGTGGAGAGGTAAGTCACGGTAGTTTAGTGCCAGGATCCGTTGGTTGTCCACTACTCGGTGCGCCCAAGAGACCCCTGGCTAAGCAGGAAATCCCCACACTACCGCTGTCGAGTTTCGAACCTGGGGTCAGTTGGCCAACGTCCCAACCGTTAGGGTACACCCATGGGTGTACAAGTCTCTTAACCTTGTAGTAGTGGGTTCGGGCCCCACGGTGGGCGCTCTCTTTTGGAGTTTTGGATTTTCCTTTTTTCCTCTTTGCCTATTCGACTAAATAAATGGCTGCCAAATGTAAGCCGAAAGCTGCACTAATGGTCCACTCAAACAGTTTTACGCAAAACGACATGAAAAATCACCAACATAGGTAACAAT
>JAULKJ010308341.1:0-11110 GCA_032355405.1 Rubia balearica | reverse complement strand
GTAACATTTTGGTCATGCCGAAGGTCACGCGATAGTAGTGTGATGTTACTAACTAAGGAATAAGCTACTAGAAATAAGAATATGCAACGTCATACTATAATTCCATGAACCGAGTTGTGGCAGACAGAATAGCAATGTTGCACATATCAGAGGAAGCTAAATGTGGTACACCCTTCCGTTGCACCTAAGCGTAGCAGGCAACTTGTACGGAGGTAGGAACTTCACAATCTGGCTAGGCATATTGAATTATAAAAAAACTATGTTTAGTTGGTATGAAAGTAAATTATAGAAAAAGGGTTTTGAAAATGAAATTAATACAAGACTGGGATTACTTATTAGGATGGGAATTGCCTCAAAATTTGTCTACGTTAGGGTGTGGAATGCAGAATGATGTTGCCAAATGTAGTTCGCGAACGGTCATCATATGAATCGTTACAGATCTGTAATGGTCAATGACTTAATTATAAATTAAATTAGAATTTTGGTAATACAAGGAAACATAATTTAAATGTAAAAATAAAATTGCTCACCACAATCGGGGAACGGCGATCCAGGACTATTAAACATGATTCCTAAAATTTATATTTTAATGATTCGTTACAAATCAATTCAAGTAATCTGTTAATCAATTAATGTGTGAATGGAACATGACAGAGCGAAGTAGCACACGGATCGGTAAAACCAAATGGTCAACCGATTAGTGTGCAACATCATATGTTAGGTAAACTGCAGAAAATATAAATAAGCAACATCACACACTGGTCGCTCTAACCGAAGTAGGATAGATAGACAGGCGATATCGCATTCATGAAACGGAGACACTCTGACAACAGAATAAAATAGGCAAAAAGAAAACTCCTAAACCAAAAATAATTTAGCCACAATGACGAGGGGAAGACATAAATTGACATTCTAACACCCCAGAAGCTAATCCTAGAACCCTAATCCATAGAAACATCCTTACATGAAGAAAATAACACATTCACACATCATATTCATAACAATTTCACACAGAATCAGATGAAAATACACATTCTAAGTTTTTTGAAAACAAATTAAAAGATAAGAAAAATCCAACCATCAATTTTTTTTAAGTCCTAACACGAAGCCTAGAGTTAATTGTATATGATTACTTAATAGTATGCAAGGTCTAATCGAAAGATTTTGTGGAAGTCTCAGTGGGATCATGCCAGTTTCTTTATCATTATCGGGGGGTCATTAATTAGTTTAAATAGGGATTGCAAAGGTCCTGTGGACGAATATTGGAATCAAATTTGGGAGTGTTGGTTTACTTTTTAAATTTTTTTACTTACGTCCCTCTAACAAATTGGGAGAAATCGACATGTAAAACTGGAGATACCCTTATCTAATTCACCAAGTCATGAGCACGATATTCTGATAGTGTATGATGAAATCTCCTTAGACAATAATGGAACAGGTCAATGGAACGGGACCACAATCCCTCAGACAGTGTATGACGAAACTTTTTGAAAATTATGTTATGACCCCAACTTCCTCGCATGCTTGCTACACTTATTAATTTTGCATCAGAACAGAGATTATGCGTACTGTCTAACAGAGGTGCGAACCGGGGCAATCGTCCATCATTCTTCTCAGTATTGCGTTCAAACCCTTACTATCAGTGTTATGAGAACAATAATTTCTAGAATCAAATGAAATTTCATTCGCCATGTTCTTTATGAAATAAAAACGTAATAAAATTTCGTCCATAAATTTTTTTAAAGCGCTAGTACATGGTCTATAGTATATTGTAAATGATTACTCATTAGTATACGAGGGTCATTTGGGAAGATCTTCTCGAAGTTTATGTGGGAATAAGATCAATATCTTTAATAGCAACATCGTGTATAAGTTGTGGGTGACCAAGGTTAATTTTGGGACAATCGTAATCGAGTTGGGGACTACCGGTGAATTTTTTTAATTTTTGCACTCAAGTCCCTACAAAGAATTGGGAGAAGTTTGAAACGAAATTGGAGATAACAATTTGTTATTCACACTTACATGAGAATTTTATTCCTTTTTGGCATAAACAGGTCGTCGAAAGGGTCCGCAATGTTAACAGGGAGTTTGTTACGAAACTTTTCAAAAAATATACTTTAGCCCATAGAAACGACGTCGCATAAGGTACGCATATGAAGAACCAATGACCGACACTAAACTGACATCGGTTGAAATAAAAATTTTAGCGGGAAATGAAATTTTGAGCCAAAAATTTTGAACAAATTATTCCCCCCAACCCCATCTCATTTAAATCATCTTTAGCAACAAGACCTATTAATTTCTCATCTCTAACACACTTCCTCCTAACCCAACTCCACACCTTCCTCTCCATTCACTACATTTCAACTACTCAAGAGCTCAATCTAATCTCTTCTCCCAAACATGAAAAGTATCCTAGGATGGAGCATCTCCAGTATCAAATTAATTGAGGTAGTTTACCATCCATTCCATGTTCATTTAGCAATTTTTTAACATACCTTTTAAATGTTTTTCCCCGTTGAACAATGATTGAATATTTTCATTAAGTATGTTGACTATGTTACATCTATTTAGTGTATATTTATTGTGTTCCCCGTATCATGCCATGTTTTTTAAAAGTGAGAAAAGGCTAATATTAGGGTTGATTTTGGACAATAATTAAATTTTAGTGTGAACACAGGCTGAATGTGCGATGTCGGTTTGTTCATCGTCTAGTACGATATGTGACCGAATGGTTACCGACGTCACATTTGGCAGGAACTGACTGAAATATCTATGAATATTGGATGTCACTCATCATTTGGACACGGCGACTTCGGTCATTCATCCTTGCGATATTGCCTTCAAGCATTCCATGTTAAGATCTATGTTGTATGCTCTTGGCTTTATTATTTGTACATCCATTGGGGACAGCCCAAATCTAGCATAAATTTTGTTTCATGTTTATTTGCTGTAATAGGATAATGAGAGTTATTGATTGACTTACAAATGGACTTTTCATTTCCGTAGTCCCCCTGCAATTGTTAATGTCGGACAACGTACGCAAAGAAGTATCAATACAATCAGTTTGTCAATTTCACAATAACCTTTTTTATTTTAATATATTGGTAATGTTTTTTTTAAAATAAAATGTGATGGCTATCGACGAAAAATTTATTGTGTCATCAAATATTAAATACTTTAATATTGTATGAGAAACTACGACTAACCAATTCGTCTGTGATGCCGCACAATCAGGTGCCAAAATGACACTTGGCCGACATCGCATGAACCAGTATTTTTTTGTCATGTCGGCACAAAGCAACGTAGTATCAATCACCGCTCCATGTCAGCGCGATGCCACTTTCAATGGTTTGCGACATCGCTTTTAATAGGACTGATATCGACTTTGATGACGTCGCTCCATTTCCTCACCCATCGTATGCCTTCATGTTATGGTTGACATCGCTTGCATAAAACCTTGTATGATCTACTGAATCTACATAAAACCCGAAATGAGAGGATTGCTTGGTGGTGTATACTTAGCCCAACTAGAGACTACTAACTTCTAAAGCCTAACCCAATCTTCATTCATGAACAACTAAGACCATTCATCCCAAAATTCTGAGTCAACAACGAGCCGATAAAAAAGGAGTAAGGTGATCGTGGATTCAACTATAAACTGAGAAAGGTGGCACGTAGACATGAACCGGAAAGATAGTGATCACGATGCGACCCACGATCTTAAACTCAAAAAATGTGGAACCACAACCACGAGAGGCTATAAATATAGGAAGAGCAACACTAGCTCAAAAAAGGTAAGGCTTAACTGAGAAATTCTATTTCCTTAAGGAAAATACAAACTTGTACGTCAGAATATTTTCCCCGGAGTTACTTCCGGGATTTGTCTTGCAGGAGGAGATACATTACGGTGAACAAAGAGCATCTCACTTGATCGAATTACCACATCATTTGGTGCCATCTGTGAGGAATAAATTTTTTTAATTTTCATTTTAGAATCCTTCAAGTAAATCATGGTGTTCACCAGAAGTTAGAAAATCCATAATCACCAGACATGAGAATAAGAGGTCAGGCCCAAAAATAGTAGGCATCCCAACCAAAATTAAGCCTATATCCCTAGCAGAGAAAAGGAACAACAGGGAAGATACGAAAGATGATGAGGAGGAAGCAAAGTTCCCTAATACAAACCAAGAGAAGGAAAGGAGAGTGTTCACAGCATTCCTAGAAGCAAACAGAGAAAGCCTGTATAACCAGTTCTTTGCAATGCTCAAGCAAAAATCTCTAAGGGTAAATAAGAGACCAATTCAAGAGCACAGGAGTCTCATGTACGAAGATGAGTTAAGGGAGATAGTAGTAGACGACAATGGAAATATATCACCACCAGTACTACATCTTCAGGATTGTAAAATGCCACAAGTTTCAAGCTTCCTTTGCATATTAAGATCTATGATGGAACTACAGACTTGAAAGAATTTTTGCATTCATATAGCAACAACATGAGATTTTGAGATACAGAAATCGAATTAGTGTGCAAGCCTTTTCCTATTTTCTTGTCAGGAATAACGATCACATGATATGAAGACTTGCCAAAAGGAAGCATTAGGTCATGGACACAATTTTCATATTTGTTTTCATGTCACTTCTATTAGAAGCAGAGCTTCAAAAAAACAATCACAGACCTAAACAACTTAGCTCAACGAAGTGATAAGAGCCTCGCAGATTATCATAATCGATTCTTCACTGAAAGCTTGCAAGTTTGAAATTTGTTGTTCCATTCTTCCTTTTATAGGGGGGCATGCGATCAGAATAATTATATAATGATATCACGAAGAATATGCCCAAAACCCTAAGGGATTTGCAAAAAAAAATGATCAAGCAATATGCGAGAATGGAGGAAGCAAATAACCATAAAATAGAGCAGGAGCAAGGTGATAAAGTATGATAGAACATATATATAGAGGGTTTATAAAGAAAGGAAAAGGAACAACTCCTTTTAAGGGAAGATAACCAGGGATGCAAGTCACATCATACCAAGATACACCCCTGACAATGTCAAGAAAGGAAATATGGCAAGCAAACAGAGAGTTTTTCTGTGAATCGGCACTGATGATAGTACCTCCTTACAAAAGATCCAGGGAATACTATTGTGCCTTCCACAAAGATCATAGCCATGACATCGATTATTGTGGAGATCTGAGAAGGCATATCAAAGAGAACCTGAGAAATGGCTATCTGAGCCAATACGAGAAGGAAGTCATTACAATGAAGCCAACAAGGAAGGAAGCTCCATAGCAACAAGCCTAGGTATAGAAAATAACGGAAATCAGAAGATGACAAGGGTGGTGGATTACGATGAAGATGTAGCAACTAAAGCTCTAGAAAAGTAATCCTATCTATACATAGATCAACGGAGTAGCTATCTAACAATGCTTGGAAAGCTAAGGCTAGGTATTCATCACCACAGGAGCCTACCAACAAGAGGTTTCATTTAAATGAGACAATTACATTTAGAGAGGAGGATGCAGTTCCAAATGCTTCACCTCATAACGATCCAATGGTCATCATGGCTAAAATTGGAAATGTAATGGTTCATAGAGTATTTGTCAATGATGGAAGTGCAGTTGAAATCCTATTATTTGATTGCTTCGATTGGTTAGGGTTCAAGCGAACTGATCTAAGAAGGTCAACATCCTCACTAGTAAAATTTACAGGAGAAGCAGAGACACCCTTAGGCAACATGAAGTTTCCTGTCACCATTGGGAAGAATGATAGAAATTGTACCATCGTGTGTGAATTCTTGGTCATGGATGCACCAAACCCATTTAAAGCCATCATTGGAAGATCATGGATGAATACAGCAAAGGCGATATAGTCTACGTATCATTTAGCAATGAAGTTTCTGACTCCAGCTTGAATCACAACAATTAGAGGAAACCAACAGACAGAGAGGCAATGTATGGTCATAGTGATGAAAGAAGGAAAACCTTTGGAGCACACAAAGATGGTTAGTACTATTTCAGATAAAGGCTTACTCAGGCAGGTGGAGTCACCAGTAGATCTAGGGGAAGACACTGAAGTCATTACTTTGGATGATAAAGACATTTCTAAGTGTAATAAAATAGGGAAGCATCTTCCATATCCAGAGAAAGAAAAGGTCATCCAAATCCTGCGAAGCCATAAGGAAACATTTGCATAAAGCGTAAAAAACATGGAAGGACTTGACCCAGGAATTGTTACCCACTCTTTGAACATCAGCAATTCAGGAAAACTAGTCAAGCAGAAACATCAAAGCTTCGCTAGTGACAGGCAACTTGCAATTTAAGAAGAGGTGAAAATTTTTCTTCAGGCAGGTATTCTTAAGGAGATAATATATCCCAAATGGTTGGCGAACCCAGTGATGGTTAAAAAAGCTGACGCATGATAGAGAATGTGCATAGACTTTACTGATCTAAATAAGAAATGCCTAATGAATTGGTACCCTTTGCCTAAGATTGACCAGTTGGTTGAAGTAATCTCGGGGTACGAAGTTCTAGCTTTTTTGGATGCGCATAAAGGATACCATCAAATACTAATGAACCCTAAAGATACAGAGAATTCGATGTTCATACAATCTTTGGGATATTTTTTATTTGAAAATGTCGTTTGGCCTGGAAAATGCGGGAGCTACGTATTAGAGAGTGTTCGACAGCGCATTTCGTAATCAAATAATATGAAATATGGAAGCATATGTTGATAACATAGTTATCAAGAGTAAGAATATAGCTATCTTCATGGAAGATTTGAAGAAGACATTGGATACACTAAGTGGGATCGGTATGAAGCTTAATATTAAAAAGTGTATAATTGGAGTAGACACATGGAAATTCTTGGGATATAGGGTGTCCTCCAAAGGAATTGAGGCCAATATAGAGAAAATACAGGCTACAATTAACCTCTCTCAACCGCAAACAATCAAGGAAGTGCAAATATTGATGTGATCGTTGACAGCAATCAGTAGATTTGTTTCAAAGAAAACAACTGAGAAACATTTCCCACTTTTTGTAGTCCTCAAGAAGCTAAAAAAGCTCATTTGGAACGAGGAGATTCAGAAGGCATATGACTCCTTGAAGGAGCATTTCTTGGAATTTCTTACACTGAGTTCACCAATCTCAAGAGAAATGTTGTATTTGTACTTGTCAGTTTCAAAGAATGTAGTCAGTTCGGTTCTAGTGCAACAAGAAGGCCAGAAGTAGTACTAGTATACTATATTAGTAGAATATTACAAAGTGCGGATGGAGCGTACATTCC
Organism: Rubia balearica; assembly: GCA_032355405.1. Classification (NCBI taxonomy): domain Eukaryota; kingdom Viridiplantae; phylum Streptophyta; class Magnoliopsida; order Gentianales; family Rubiaceae; genus Rubia; species Rubia balearica. The sequence continues at coordinate 3,823 of JAULKJ010308341.1, read as the reverse complement.
AGTTTAGAAGCTAATTCTAGCTTTGGTATACTCGGCAAGAAGGTTGTGAACCTATTTCCACAGTCATAGGACATTTTTCTATACTGATCACCAGTCAAGAACATCCTCACCAAGCCTGAAGCATCTGGTAGAATCACAAAGTGGGCTCTTGATTTGGAACAATATGAAATCTAATTCCAGCCATGAATAACAATAAAGGCCCCAACTTTAGCAGACTTCATCGCAGAGATGACGAGCAAAGATGCACAAAAAGAGAATGCGCAACAGAATCTTGGAATCAATAAATGCAAATCCAAGTGTAAAGATATCGCATAGAAACTATTCATGGATGGAGCATCCAGCAAGGAAGGTTGTGGTGCGGGACTGCTATTAGTCAACCCATAAGGAAGAGAATACAGATATTCACTTCATTTTGGCTTTTTGCTCACCAACAATAAAGAAGAATACGAAGCTTTGATATTTGGCTTAGATCCTGCAATCAAAATGAAGGTCAAAAGAATTAAGGCCTATAGTGATTTGCAAATAGTGGTTCAGCAAGTTCAATGAGACTATGAGGTTCGGGAAGAGCAGCTAATAAAGTATTTGGGAAAAGTTCATCACCTCATGACCCATCTTGAATACTTCGATGTTCAACATGTACCAGGGGGTGAGACACAAAAGTAGATGCCTTGATCAAGCTAGCAACAGCTGGATTTAATGGATTGCTCAGGCACAAAGATGTTAAGGTAGAATTCATCCCAGTCAGAAGTACGGTAACTACAACCGTGTCAACAGTACACAGTGAAGAAGTAAGATGGATAACACCGTTGATAGAATACCTTTGGAAAGGAAAGTTTCCAGATACAAGTCGCAAGACAAAAAATTGGAGTTGCGATCTCATAACTATACCTACGAAGAGGGAACCTTGTACAAAAAAGGTTTCTTGGCTCCATGGATAAAGTGTATAAGACCATCTCAAACAAGGAAAATCCCAATGGAAGTGCATGAAGGATTGTGTGGAATACATCAAGGCTCTAAAACGATTGCAAAGAAGATAATTTGAGCAGGGTACAATTGGCTGAGTATGTTCAACGATGCGTACGACTTCGTTCTCAAATGTAAAAGTTGCAAGATCAACGCTCTGATATCACACAAACCACAGGCTATTATAACAGGAATATATGAAACTTGGCCATTCGATAAGTAGGGAATTGATCTAGTAGGACCTTTTCTAAAGGGCACTGGCAATGCAAGATTTTTAATAGTCACGATTGACTACTTTACCAAATGGGTGGAAGCCAAGCCTCTGGGAAGAGTAACAACAGAAGTAGCAAGGAAGTTTATCTGGCAGAACATAGTTTGTCACTTCGGAGTGCCACAAACTATTGTCACATAAAATGCCACACATTAACGGAATCTTCACTGAATGGTGCTCGAAGTTAGGAATTACACATAAGTTTACCTCTGTAGCTCATCCTGAAGCTAATGGACAAGTGGAAGTCACCAATAGGACTATAGTTCAAGGCATACAAAAAAGATTGGAAGGGAAGCGAAATGGTTGGGTAGATGAAATACATAATACCTCGTGGTCATATAGAACAGCTGTTCAACAGCCAATAGGAGAAACACCATATAGCCTAGACTATGGTCATGAGGAAACAATACCGGTTAAAATTGGGAACTCCAGCCTTCGATTACATGTATACAAGGAGGGTGATAATCCCGAAGTGATGAGATTGGACCTATATGAACTCGAAGAAAATAGGTAGAGAGCAACAATTACAGAGACAAAGTATAAGGAGAAGATGGCTAGAGTATACAATCAGAAGATCAAGAAGACGCATTTCCAAATTGGTGACTTCGTGTTGTGAAAGAATGAAGCGAGCCTAGCGGAAGAAAAAGGAAAGCCAAGTCCCAAGTGGGAAGGCCCTTACAAGACTGCAAAAGTGCATCATTTCTACTACTACGAGCTAGTGAGATTGGATGGCAGTAGTGTTCCCAACACATGACACATGATCAACCTTAGAAAGTTTATATTTAACATCTAATGAGAATGGTAAGAAAAACCCAAATGTATAGAATTCGTGAGATGATCATTGGTGTTGTTGGCATCCTTGTTTTCTTTCCAAAGCGATATTATCGTAGCAGCAACATACTTTTTGTCTCCTTTGAAAAATAGCCAACTAAGGCACATCGCAAACAATTAAGTTTGGCAAAATGCAAAGCAACAACTTAAATTTTTTTTTGACTTTGTAAGCTATAGATCTTACAAAGTCGCAATCTTACTATTGCGAGCTATAGATCTTGCACAATGGCAGATATGCCTTCAAAACAGCGAACCAAGCAGGCAATAGACCTTGCAATTCACACGATACAAAATCACGAACCTCCAAGCAATAAATCTTGGAACTTCGTAAATTCAACTGAGCAAGCTATAGATCTTGCAAAAAGTCAGATATGCCTACAAAACAGCGAAGCAAGCAAGCAATAGATCTTGCACGTTCATAAAGTAAAGATTCCTAATTTTTCAAGCTATAGATCTTGTTAAATATGCGAACATGCCAGCAATATTAGCAGTGAAATTACAGAACTTCGAAAATAAAGCACGAAAGTGATAAATGCATCCACGAATGAACAGTAAGAAATGAAAAAAAGAATAACATTTTATGTTCAACAAAAGCAAAAATACGAAATTCCTTAATACGAACAAACATGAAGTACTACTCTGAACATTCCAAAAAGTAAACTATCGACACCTAGATGCCCATGATGATCTAGTGGATGAAGAACGTCCATGGCGGTGACTCAATTTCGTGATGAGACTACCCAACTTCGCGACGAGATCATTTAGCCTCATGTTTCTCTTCTAGCATTTTGTCATAACGTCATTTCTTGTATAAGTAGGAAAGATGCCGTGTAAAACCCCTTCACTCTATATGATCAAGAGGCATGGCATAGTACACCTTAAAATAAGTTATAGGCTCACAATCAAGCTGCACACTCATAACGTCAATAGTATCTAGATAATCCTTATTCGTAGCCATCAAAAAATTTCACTTCATCTTCTAATTGGAAAATGTGAGACCTAACAGCTTCAGACAAATTAATCCACTGCCGCCGATACTCATTGTTAGATCCCCGCAACTAATAGATCGACGAGATGATGAAAGAAGGGCTTCAAGTTTATCCTTTTATTCAACACAAGCTTGTTCAAGCTGATGCACACATAAGTTGAGACGATTACGCTCAGCACGAAGCTCTTCATTCTCACTGTGGAGCTGAGTGTTTATAGCAAATTGTTCGTCAAATTTACTTCGCCACCCAGCTGCAGAAGATGAGAGATGATCACTCATTTTTTTGTCTTCAACACCTCTAGTAGATCGTCGATGCGAGAACACCATTTATCAATGGTCAGAGTCTTTTAATGAGCATTGCTAGCCTTGCTATAAGCAAATATTTTTGCATCCTCCTGCTGACGAAGCATTCTGACCATGCTCAACTGTTGGCGTTGAATAAGGTTATTTTGTTCAGCACAAAACTCTTTCAGTTTGTGGACAGAGTCCTGAGTATCCTTTAAAGTTTTCATTCATCCAACTTTAAGATCATGGATGCCAAATAAAATATACTTCAGTCAAATATCCAAACACACTGCCCACTTATAAACACGGGGAGGAAGATGGAGTGAATGCATATACACTCCAACAGATTCAAGATCAACCAAGCTGCAAACTATATCCTTGTCCAGAGATTCAATATTGTAGCCCTCAAGTACGAATTTGCTACAAGGGTAGGATGTAAGAGGATTTGGATACGATGAGGAAGAAGGAAGTTGCCACCCAAGGCA
>JAULKJ010308330.1:0-11111 GCA_032355405.1 Rubia balearica | reverse complement strand
TCATATTAGATGAAGGGCTAGGATTTGGTGTAAAATTGGTGTATGATTAAGGGTGTCAATTGAACCCTTCCCTTATTTAATTTATTTAACTATATCCTCAAGAATCCATACACGTATACTCCACACTCCTATGTATTTATACTCCATATATATACCAAGAATACACACTACTATAAATGTACCAACATATCATAGTGCCAAGAAACCTTGCATTTAACACAAAATTTGCCTCCACATTTCAAGCACTTCCTTCTGTACCTCGACTTATCAGCTTTCTTCCCCTTCTCTTTCCTGCCTTCAGATTGTGCCAAAACATTCGTTTTTGACATCAGATAGGAGCACTTGGGATTAGGGCAGTATATCCTCTCCTGGACTGGAATCCGAGACTCCTTTAGACGCTCTTTCAAGAGCTTTACTAACTCGGGCTTTAGTACCTTTTTGCATTTCCTCATCTTAATGCTCGATTTGCAGCTTCTCTTAGGGCATTTAGGCAAAGCAGGACCTTCACGTAACTTCACTTCTGCGTGATTTTTCGCGCAATATACGCAGAACTTATGCTCGCAATCGTGCAGTTAAAGCATATGGTGAATATTAGTTTCCACACAACAAAGTTCACAAGTTTTTAAAGCCTTTTCATGGCAGCTAGAAGTGACGGTACGCTTACTTGCCATTGTTACTCAGATTTTGGCATCAACTCCAGTAACCAGCTTGATCAAGTGCAAGCTGAAGTGATACCAGGATAATCAACAAGAAGAACCAGATTTCGTAAACAAACTGTTCTTTTTTGTGAATAAGTTTTAAAAAAACTGATCATTTTTTTATGAATGTGTCTAATTGACCACACTATGAGCTTAACACAAACAAATAACCAAAATTCTAACCGTGCTGCAATGTCAGTTCACTTATATCACAGGAAAGAAACAAGGATTAGTTCAGAAATTTAAACTACAATCGATCACATCAACTTCCACCCAATTGTTTTTTTTACCAAAATCAACATTCAATAATACTACGGAGTATAACTACGGAGTACAACATTCAAAGAAAATTAATTCAAAATGATAATTAAATGCACTAATTGAAGAAAAGGCCAAAAACAAGAACCTGTAGAGATTGAGGGGCTTGAAATTCCAAATGAACAGTTTTGTGAAAGGTTAGTTTCATCTCATCATCTTCCCTCTTTTTCCCCAAATATAAAAGTCATGGCTATGAATTCGATCCCATTAAAACCATATCCTGATTCGTTAATTTGTTTACCTCTGATCGATGTTCATACTCAAATTCCTCGGATTTATTGTATTGGATCCATCGAATCCATATATGGGATCTAGATCTTCATTTTAAAAAACATCAGAATGAGTTCATTATTATTTATTAATCTCTTCAAGAGTAAGTTTTTGCTAAATGACTAACAGATATGATAAATTCAACGCAAATTCACATGTCAACTTATAATTAATATGATTAACGAGGTGATTTGATATTTGTTTTCATTTATTACATTGAGGTTCTCATACTTTTGAAAACCTTTTAAAGTAAATCTCAAAATATAAATACTTATAAAATAATCTTAGAAATTATTGATGTGATTGGTTCCTTTCAAATAATTGTAGTGATCAAAGGTTCGTGTCAACCGACACTGCTCTCTCTGAATCATGTAGTCAAAGTATCGGATTGGATCCATGATATAAGGTCTGGTGCCTAAATTAGTGTTTTTCTCTTCTTGAATATAATCTCTATGATCTCTATTCATTGCTTACCTCGTTATATCGAGTTATCTTGTATTTATAGGCCATTTCGAGCCTCTTATCGGAGTAACATTTGACATGACGATTGTGTTGATCGTGGTCATCATGATGGTTGCACGATTATCCTCCAATTATATGGTGTTGGCCACGATCACTTGGTAAGTCACAATTATTCTTTATATATATATATATATATATCAATTATAACCCTGCCACTCTTTATATATCAATTATATTTACATGGAAATTCTATTCGGGCCTTATACCCTAATAGTTCTATTTATTGATCGGATTTGGCTAAAAAATTAGGATACTCCCTCTATTTTTTAAAGTTTGGCATACTTATCATTTTAACATTTTTTTTTAAAGATAATCATCTTTCTTTTTAGAGCAAATGACTTCAGTGACACCTTAACTTTCACGTTCGTCCCCTTTTGGCCCTTCAATTTTTTTCAACAATATTGGCCTCTCAACTTGCAGATCTGTTCAGCCATGGCCATTTTGAATAACTTTTGGTCCCCCTTAACTATCTCAAAAGCCAGCTCATTTGCTCATTGAGGGGACAAAAGTGTTTAAAAAAATAGAGGGTTGAAGGTGGTCGATCGTGATAGTTAAGGAGTCACCAGAGTCATTTGCTCTTCTTTTGATGGTAAGAGTAAATCATATGAACTAGTACTTATTGAAAATTTTACTCTCATCACTCAATTCTCTCCAAACATTTCAACTTGAAAAAACTAGACTACTTGACCTCATATTCCTGAAAATTTTCTCTCTCTTAAAACACACTCTCGCCAAAACCTCTCCCTAAACCCTAACATCGGGGGAACTGCTGCCGCCACCAGCCGGCCGACAGCCTTCTTCATCGCCCCTTTTCTTCTTTTTTTAGTACTTAGGTAGTTTTAGGTTGTAGATCAAGGTGGGGGAATGGCTGCAGAACATCTTTTTTCATTAAGTTTCCATCATCGAAGCTCTCCGGCGAGCAAAAGAACTCCGGTAAGGACAGCGGAGGGCATCCATACCTGAAGAATAAGCCATCCAGCTAACGAACCGACTGAAGAAGAACAAAAGGTGACTAACGGAGCACTACGACGAATTGTCGATTTGGCCACGATAAGAAACAGACCCGGCCGGGCACCTGCTCCGACCGTCTAACTGTCAAGGAACCCACCACCCATCCGCGGAGGAGGAAACGATGAGTATCTAGTCATCTCCGATGGATCTTCTCTCCGGAGAAGCCTGATGGAACCAGAGACGTGCGGCTCATAAACAGATCCGGTGTTTCGGCGAGAATCTGACGAGATCCCAGTGAAGTCAACGACTTTTCGGCGAGGGAAATGACTTTATGGAAAGTTCAATGCTGGTCTCAAGGGGTCAGTGGCGGTCCCCACCCGTGGCATCCATCAAATCCATGGTGGTACGACAAGGCGAGTGCATTTCGACGAGGTCACCGGCCTAATAGCGGTTTTTACAGCCCCTCCACCTTTGTTTTTTTTATTTTTCTTTTTAGCTATAGCTGTTGTAGATCTGGAGCTAGCTGGTAAGGGGAAAACACATCAAACCCTGACCAAGAAGTAAAGCTGCAAAGGAAGTCCACACGAATCATTGTCGCCCGTAGAAGGAGCTAACCTTTGGCAGAGTCGGGTGAAACGAGATAACAAAGTGCTAAAGAATAGCAAAAATGCTTGTCCTCCCGTGGAGATGGACCATAGAAGTTCCGGAGAAGGTTCAATCTCGAGCTAACAAGAATATGACGACGATCGGTAGTGCGAGGTCGGCGTACAGTGGTGGATTGATGCCGATGAGGTCGGAGATTCTTCTCAGACCCTAGTGTCGTAAGTTGAAAATTCTAATATTTTTCCTTTATTGGTGACCGACGGAAATTTTGCAGACACGGGGATTAACCATTAGTCAAATTCATCCAAAATAGAATGGATGCTGGTTCAGTTTTGCCGAACTGGGTCACCAACTTGTGCTGAACATATGACAAGGTTTCTGTACTTTGATAGGGGTTAGGGTCTTTGGGTTTGGGTGCTTTGGTCCTTTTTCTTATGTTTCAGTTTATGCTTAACTTTAGTTTGGTCTAGTTAAATAAGGAAGGTGAGCTTAAAATGAGTCTTATGTTTAGAGCATTATAGTTAAAAGTCTTGTCAACTGTGATTTTTCAGCGACCTTTTTTTCAAAAGAAAAATTCATGTTAGCTTTCGATCTACTCCCAAAGATGTTTGGAAAGGAGAAATCCAAGTCAAAATTGTTTAGACAACATACTTCTGGCAATACCCTCTGAGGTTAAAGAGTAGATCAGTAGACTTTGGTCGGTTTGGACACTTCAGGATACACCGACATATATTGAAGGCCAAAATTGATTCGGATTAGAGAACTTCGTTCTTACAACATAGAAATTCTAAGTCTAATGTGTGTTACTGTAACTTTTGGAGTCGGGATGCCGGTTTGAACTTACTTTCATTCTGTGGGTTGGGGTCGACATTGCTGGACACAATTACAGTACAGGGGGACCACTTCATCCTACAGAACACCTTCCATTCAGCCACTAAAGCTAGCAGGGCATTGCGTTACTGACCAGGCACAACTTGGGTTCTTCCCCCCTAACAAGTGATGGTCTTAAGTCTCTATACGCCAGGTTGGCGTGGAGCAAGCTCTAATTCACCATGTTGGTGTGGAGCTCAAGTGGGAGGCCACCCCACTTACTCTGTGTGAGCCATCCATGTGGAAGTTCAACTATCCCACCTTGTAATATATAGGCTTTGTTTCTCACTTAGGTATGATGTTTGTTTATCGATGTATCAATTGTAATAGAAGATATGCTAACACGGTACTAGTCATCAGCTAATAAGTAGGATAGACTAAACAATTGTGATTGTGCATACATTCAAACCAATCGTAATTCATTCCTATATTAATAAGAAGAAGGCAACTCTGTGTTTAAAAAAAACTAGACTTAAATCTATGATGCCAAACTTAGTGAAATTGATGGAGTGTGTATATATATGTATATATATATCCGTTAAAAAGATATATATATATATATATATAGATTCTAAAATGCAATTCTATCTATACTAATACTAAAAACATGAGTTATTTGTTTAGGAACGGGTTAAGTTACGATAGCTAGTTAGCTTCCCGTTCAGAAGTCTTTCTTCTCTCCGCTTCACCTTCGTTCCGTCTTCAAAGCCAAACCCTCTACTACCAGTCACCAACAATTTGAAGGTACTCGGTCATATTTTACTTTATGTTCAATTCTTTCCCCAATTTCCTTGAATCCCTTATGAAGGTCTCTCACCTTGTACGCCGCTGCCCAGCAACTGCGCTTTCTCATCTACCTGGTTCAAATAACGCTATGTTCTCTTACTGCTACGTGTTGCCTTCCCGCCCTTCCTCTTCCTTACGTGTCGCCTTCCCGCCCCTCTCCTTCCTTTACGCCTCTTCATTTAAGGTAACTTCATCTTTATTTTTACATTCCACCGTCCGACTTTTTTGTTTATCTTTTTCTGAATCATGTAATGGTGAAGTAAGGGATTCTTATTAAGTTATCCTTTCTATTATGTGTTTAGTAATTCTTGTGTAGGTGACGTCATGGGTTTTACCTCCGCTGGTAATTGTCGTGTTCGCCTTTATTTTATGTTTTTTAACTTGTAAAAGGCCTTCTATATTTTTACTAATATACACAATTTAGGGGTTTTGGTTTATTAAGCTGAAATTAGGGGTTTCCCTTTGTCTACTATTTTCTTTTGTCTTTTTTACTTGTATGACAAAATTCAAGGGTTTTGGTTTGTTGTGCTAAAGTTAAGGGCACTCTTCTTAGTATTGTTGTGTGTTTTTTATGTACTTTTGTGCATCCCTGCCTGCTGTGCGTATTTGTGTGTGTATTTTTGAACATCCATGTCTGTTGAAGCTAATCTTAGGAAGATTTTTTCTTTTCTTTGGGTTTGGCCTTTCGATTTTCGACTGTCCTTCACTGGAGGTGTGTATATGTGTGGGGGTTTTTTATTATAGCTTCATGTCTGAACAACCATGTTCCCCTGATTTCGTTCTGGTTTCCATGATTTCGTTGCGGTTTCCATGACGTACTTTTTCGAACTTATCTAACTACTACCCTATTTATACAACTTACAATACAACTATTTATTACGAATGAAGTTAGGTGGTTGGTGAAATGGGCGTAAGATCTTTCTATGAACATATCTCCCCGTTTGCCCATTAAGAAGGTTCATAGATTTGCTGTTTCTCCATTCCTCAAGCTTGGGATTGGTTAAGTAACTTGTTTTGAGGTGTTGCTTGAAGAGTAAGGAGACGTTACCTGGTGGATTATTGGTAAATTAGAAGCGAGCTAAGAGAGGCCTTTTGCAAGTTAAGGTTTGTATCTGCTTGCTAATTTTTGTTATTGGAATCAATTTGAAATTCTAACTTGTTTATGTAAATTTAAGTTGTGATATGGTTTCAGAGGAATCCTATGGAAACAAGTTGATCTCTACGGCATCGAGGAGGATCAATGCCGATAACCTCAAGAAAGTATACTACCATGAATGTAAAATAATATGATACTGCAGATTGGATATGGAGGAGCACACAAATGTGAATGCAAGGTATCCCATGTATCCTGTCCCATTAAACAGATTAATCGGCATCTCTGATGCAAGTATATAACTTGAGTTCTTCTGCAAATTTTGATGTCTTCAATTTGATGCGAAATTCCCTCATAGCTACTAGATGAAAAATGTTTTTTTTGTTTAGTTAGAATGTATGGAGATGAAATTTGAGGTCTGCATGGGTGGATTGGTGTGGACTGTGGAGTGATGAAGAAAAAACATTGGTGGTAGCAGTTTTGGGTATCAAGGCTTTTGAATATCTGTTTTCGAGTCCTCCATCTGCTGAGGGTTCGCTTATGGTGACAACAAAGGATGAAAGTTTACTGAACAAGCTTCAGATGTTGTGGACTGTCATAAATGTCTCGAATTTCATCTGGAATGAGGCAAGTCTTATTACATACTACAAGACCGCCTTTAATTTATGTTTTTAAAAGGAGATTCTTGGAACTGCCTTTAATTGATGACGATCAAAGGCGCGATCAGATAAGACACTTTGAAAGGGTCTGCTCTGGTCCGATAGAACCGCCTTTAATGACCTCTTCCCCCACTAGTGGGAGGTAAAAATAGAGTGATTTCTTTGTGGTTTCAGTCGATGAGGTGGAAGAGAGAAATAGAATATTTAATGAAGCGAAACCACAAGAGCGATTTTTGAGCAGTTTCACCATTGTACATGGTCTTATAACCCGAAAGCCAAGTTCCATTACAACCATTACTTAAGAGCCACTTTTTTTTGGTCAATGGAAATAAAATACACAAATAACCTGTATATGATCTAATTTAGTTAGTATGTATAAACTGGAAAATGAGAAAAAATAGAAAAGGTGTTATAAAAAATATAAATGGGTACATTTATGGGTCCGTAGATATAATCATTTTACTGACCCATGGTAAACCCGCAAACCCAACCCATTCAACCCATTTTTTTAGTAACCCATTCAACCCATTACACATTTAACTCGTTACCCATTTAACTGATACACATTGGGTTTAAAAATAAATAACATGCATGACCCGTGGGTTATGGGTCAATATTGCCACCCTAAAACCGGGTGAATATCTAAAAAGAATACGAAAAGAAAACTAAATTCTAATTAACATCTTAATTTTGTTATATTGATTGTTTTTAAAAATTAACTTAATTTTTATAATATACTTTTAAGGGATTAAAAATGAACTCTTAGCTTTAAATGAAAATGCAACTATAGTGTAATAAATGCCAAATTATGCAAAATAGGGAATCTATTGGAGTTTAGTAAAAAAAATATAGGAAATATTGATTTTCATTCCCTATTCTAGAGAAAATTTTGGGGAAGCTGTTGGACTTGCTCGTATACATGTTATCTACTATTAGAGCAATTCCAACAGATTACTTATAATAGAGATTTTCATTGATTATCTACATGATTTTTTTAACTCCAACAACTTGCTCATCTCATCCCCAGCAATAGGGATTTTGATGAGAGAGAAGACTTGAACTCTGTTTGGCAGAGCTTACAAGTTATTTTGCCTATAAGCAAAACACTTTTTAATATTTGTTAAAGTGCAAAATACACATTATTTTGAAAGTATAAGCTATTTTTTGGGGGAAAGTAGAAGCTGATCTCCCCCTACTTTCAAAATAAGTCAACTTTGCTTATTAGCACAGTTCTGCCAAAAAGAGCCTTGGTTTCCTATATTTGTAGAAAGAGAAATATTATAGGGAATGGAAATTTAATGCAATTCCAATTGAATGCATCAAATCGTAACACAATATTCATTAGTCTATTAAAATTTTATGTCTCGTATTTCTCCCATTCTTTCATTTCTACTAAAAAGTACCTTCAAATTCCAACATTTTTAAGGAAAAAAACTAAAATCTCAAACTCATTTGGGATACTTATTTATATTTTTTAAGCATTTTGTTATAATGATTTGTTTAAAAGATTGGAATTAATCTCTTTGGTTTATAGTGCATAACTTTTTGAATGCTGTTACCTTTAATTTTAAACCGAGTGAATATATAAAAGAATACGAAAATAAAATTATTTTCTAATTAAGATCAAAATTTTAGTTTCAAATTTGTTATACTAATTGTTTAAATAAACTAACTTATTTTTTTATAATATATTATGAAATAATTAAAAAATGAACTTCTAGTTTTAAATAAAAAAGTAACTATTGTGTAATAAATGTCACATTATACAAAATAGGGAATTTGTTGGAGTTGAGTAAAAAAATACAGTTGAGTCAAAATACGAAATCTGTTGGAGTAGGAAACATTAATTTTCATCCCCTATTCTAGAAACTAGCGGAGTACCATTACGCGTTGTGCGATATTATTAATTAAAATAATAGGATATATATTTTGTGTCTTACATTTACATTGAAAACAAAATTTATTTAAAATTTTAAAATTTAGTCATCTAAGGAAAACTATATGGGTTATGAAGTGAAATAATTAATTAATTTAGAAATAGTTAAATACTGAATACAATAAAAACTGATTATTTTTATAATATTTCATTTATTTTTTTAAGAAGTAATTATTTATATGTTGAGATTCATTTTAAAATGTTATTATAATTATGTGTATCTCATTTAAATAAATCAAAATCAAATGACCTAATTAGTCTCACTAATTATAAAATGTCCTCATTTAACAGTTAGACGGTCTAAAACAAGACTTTGTCATATATAATAAATAAACATGTATACACATTTCTATCAAAAGTATCAGATCATTTATAAAAACATCCAAATATTTTGTTATTTCAGATTATGTGTTTAATTGGATTTTCTTTAGTAATATATATGTATGTATATATAGATATAGTATGAGATATTTATGGTTTTAAATATATCATTTGAAGTTATATATTTTAACAAGTTATAATTGATTATATATAGTAAAGAATTAAAATTAGTAACATATTATAATATTAGTATGTTATTTTTGGACAAATTTAGTTTAACTTAGTCAAAATGACTTCAGTATCTTTGATTGACAGCACCAAACACATAATTTTTATTATATGATGTTTGGAAAAAGTTTAGGGAAGCTATTATACTTACTCTTAGAAATGGGCCCGTTTCTAAAATTTAAACATAAAATTTAGAGAAAGGGAAAAAGAAGAAAAAGACTTACGGTAATACTCCTACAGATTTGGATAGACATATGCATGGCTATAAAATAATTTTCTGGCCCCTTTGAATCAAGGCTCGGTGCGGGCGCACAGCTCGCACTGCCTTTTGGCCAGTCCAGTAAAAAAATATTAAAAAGTATTAGCTAAATTTTAAAAGTGTTGCGTTAGATCTAATGCAACATCACCTAAAGTAATACTAGTAAAAGTGTTGCAATATGTGCTAATAATACTAAGTTGAACCCATTGCAACACTTTTACAAGTATTACTTCATGTGACACTTTTCAAGATTTATGTAACACTTTTAAAAGGTTTAAGTAACACTTTATAAGTTATTATAACATTTTTAATAAGTGTTGTAAGAAAAGTGTTACGACAACTCTCTGTTTAGTAATGTTCTTGTACAAAAGGATTCCAATCATGGAAGATTCACTGGTTGAAACACCGCACATTTCAATTTCCCCTTCTAGCTCTGCAAAACAAGTATCTATTTGAGATACAATTTGTTGTACATTAATTAAACATTTTTTTGTTGCATTTCATGTCATAAGGTGCATAAGAGCATGTGCAGTGGGGTTTGAGAGTGAGTTAAATCAAAAATTAAGATCAAATAACAATAATTATTCCCACAATGGGGGGTTGAAAGTGGTTGGAGACAATTAGAACCATGGGCCCTGGTTCTCAAAGGAGAACCGCCCCATTTCTGCAAATATGGTAGAGGACACATGGCTTTTGCACCTTTGTCAGACTAAGGCCTTTTGTGCCTTCATTTTTCCGCCTCCACCTTAGATTGGGTCACGTGGCACCCTTAAATTAAAAATAGTTTTAAAAATTTCAAAAAAAATGCAAAAAATCTGATATTTATTTTTTACAATCTAAATAAATTTTTGGATCTTTTTAAAAATTAAAATTACATTCTTAAAAAAATGTTTCTTTTGTTTAATTATGGTTCATGAAATAAATTTTAAAAATTAAAATTAATTTCAAAAATGATATTTCAAAAAACAAAATCCAATTCAATAATTATAGTTGTATTATTAAATTTCACATTTAAATTTATTTGAATTAATTATTAAAAGTACAATTAATGAGTAGGATAGAGAGAATCAAGTGAGCTCCATGGAGTGGTTTGGGAGTGGTTTTCACCATTGTGGAGAAAAATGAAGTGTTTTAGTTATGGTTTGAAGAGAGAGATTGATTATTTAATAAACTGAAACCAGTGGTTTGAGATTGGTTTTACTACTGCATATGGTCTAAACCCCTATCCTATGATGCAAGAACCTTTACTTGTTGAAAATAATCTTGATTCGTTGACAGCAGAGCAGGTAAGTTGATTAGAATTTTTTGTATCATTAAAATCTATTCTCTGGAAAAGAAGTTATTACAATAATTAAACTGAAGGGTGAACTGGTTCCTCGTACAATCGCATAAGATATACTGTTGAACTGTGAGATTATCAAATGTTTTAGTTCTTCGAGTATATGTATACTTCATAGTTTCATTGAGTATTCTAGATGCCTACAATAGTGTCAAAAAATTAGAAGTGCAAATAGAGTTGAGACAGAGGGAGTATAAGATTTTATGTGATTCAACATATATATATATATATCTATGTTGGATATTGATTAAATCTAAT
>JAULKJ010308319.1:0-11111 GCA_032355405.1 Rubia balearica | reverse complement strand
TCCGCCACCGGCTCGCCGGCGTTCTCCGGCGTTCAAAAAAAAATTGGCCTCTCTTTTTCAGCCACCCGTTACATTCCGTCCTGGTTCCGCCACTGATTATTACCATTATTTCAAAGTAATGAAAATGAGCTTTCTACTGTTGATTCCTCTGAATACAAGTTGAGAGCATCTGCAAATTTGGTGCTTCTTTTTTCTCTCAAGAAATGAACCCAATATACTGATTTTACGCAATTCTGAGGTCTTGCTTCTACTTAATTAAAATTCTAGATACATTTTTTTAAATCTTCTATTGAGACCTGTAGACTTAATTAAATCACTTTTACAGGAGAGGAAGGAGTTTAAGAACAAATTTGGGCTAAATTAGAAGTTAATTATGCTTGGATATCATAACTGATAGCATATCTTGGACTGAAATATGAAATCAACTTACATAGTTTAAATTAAACTATATACTTTGTTGAACTGATGAACACTAACCAATTCAAATTTACATATTAAGACACTTAACTGCCACATTTTGTTAATAACTAACTACAATTATTTCTTGTAGATGTTGAAACCACCTCATGCCAATTTGTCAGCGTACATGGAAATTCATTAATGATGCTTTTGGTTGTCAATACCTCTCAGTGTTTAAAACTGTTGGTCTACCTACAACTGTTGTCTTCATTCATATAAGTTCTTACTGCTCTCTTTTCATCTTGGTTAAATTCTTCACTGACTTTATCGTTCTGCTGCATGTGCCGATTTAGTATTAGTATATTACAGACCTCAATTTGTGTCGATTGAGTTCCTTTCGCTGAAATTTACTTCTTATGTTTCACCATTCTTCTTATTTAGCCTAATTTGTTATGGTGAATTTTTCTCTTTTAGAGTACATTATGCTTGAAGGAACATTTCAGTTATCATGTCGATCTGAGGCAATTAGGTGAGAAAACTTCTAACACTAAGATGCATTTTATGGACAGTGTATAGATCTTTAAATTTGTCCTTGTTTAAAGTTAAGTCATAGGCAACTGTGTTTGCAAAATTTGATGATGATACCTCACAACAATAAGCTTCTGTTTTTTACAAGATGTAATATTCACCATGCATCATAAGTTCATAACTTAGATATATTGAACTAAATTCTAGATGTTTCAAGAATTTTTGGCATGTAGATGTAATTTTGGTTGCTATGATAACCTGCAAAACTTATCAATAGTTTCTCACTTTGTTGATGAGAAACCAACCATTGTGTTCATTTTAACAAATTGCTACTGTGAGGCTTAAATTAAGCCATTACCTTCTTTAAATTTACATCAGAAATTTCTAGATTAGTTATGTTTTTGGCCATTTATACTATTAAATTCTGTCAGTACAATCCCTTTTTATAGCAACAAGAAAGAATACAATGACCTTACAACCATAGCTTTCAACACCCAAGTTGAGCATTTTACTTCCATAAGTTTCAAATTTCTTTATTTCTCTACCACATATAAGGACTCAGTTTTCATAAAACTACAGCCTACATGACAATTCAAACAAGCCATGTCAAGCCTTCATAAAATTACATGTTTATTAATGTCAACACATAACACTACACACACAACTTAAACATTATCAAAGATATATAGATAAACCTAGTTAATCAAGATCATTTAATCATACAATAGCAGTAACATTGTATCTTGATGCATTCATATGGTGACTAAGCATCCAAGAAGGCACTATTTCTCTATCTCTTTCTGGTTTTTTGTTTTTGTACATGTTGGGATTATGTTTAGGTACTTAGTTCTATAATGTGTTATGAACACTAGAAAATCCAGTTCATTGAATTTACTGATTTATGCAGTGTGGATGAAATCAACTTATTTCTCTTAGATGAAACATTATATATGGTACCATTTTAATTTCTGCAAATGGAATATGTGATTAATTCAAGATTTTCTACTGCTGGTAGCTTATGTTCTATGTCTTAGCTGTGGTAACCTTCGGCTCTACAGCTCAATTTGGACAGTTCATTCCAAATATAATAATTGGGTCAACCTATGAAGTATGAGCTCATCATGTAAAAGGTACAACAAAAGACTATCTTCTTCTCTTCTCTTATTCTCATTTACAAAAAAAACTATCTTGAACAAAACAGGTAAACTACGTAACAAAATATGCTACAGTGTGAGAATATCATACATTTACTTTGACCATATCTTTTATGTTTGATTTCTCATTATGGAATTTCTGAAATTTTGTGCAAGGCATATTCCTAACCATATCTTCTTTTTGTAAAATATTTGACTTCTTCCTCGTTTATTGCTCCAGAAATCCTGAACAGTTAGTAAAAAATGTCTACTGCTAATAACTTAAATCAACTACGATGCAATCTTGCTGAGCCCATCCTTATTCCTCTGACATTATTCATTTTTTCATCCCAACCATTTAAAAAGTACTGACAAAGATACTATTCCATCTACAGTAACTCCTACTTTTTAGAGTTACTTTTTCCCTTCCATCTGTTTTCCAAGAATTTCGCCTGCTTTCTTATACGTATACAAATACAACTACATACATGAGCTTACCTTTCTTCCCTAACTTCATCAGAAAAATAACAAAACACAACAGCTCCTCGGCAGATAAAATTCTTCATCAAATAACTGAAGGACGAGCTTTCACTCCTGGTAACTTATCTTTAAAGCCCCTTCCCTATCTGTTATCCTTTTTCCTTTTTTTATGTTGCTACACAGTTTCAAAACATTATGCTAATGCTTTTTACCTTTGTTGATCTCTGTAAAATTTAAATATAACAACAATGTACAAGTTTAAAATATAAAAATTCTGATAAATAAATAGAACCATGTGTGTTATGCCATTAATGTCTATGATAAACCAGTTAAAGCTGTGATTATATATAGTGCAGAACGTATGACATCTGAAAAACCCATTGATGAGCTACGCAATATTGATAGCCCTTGGATTAGAGTTGTTACATTTGATGAAAATTTCTCTGCATATCAAAGTCCAAGGAGCCCTACAAAATTTCAAAGATTCATTTTTTCTGATGAAAAGGTAATTAAGTAATTTTGTAGGAATACTGCCCTATCATACCATAATTTTTCATGCTCACTAGTTTATTGATGATATAGGGTGCCAAAGTGGAAGGTATAATGTTCAACAAGACATGTGAAACCACGAGCCACAAAATCCAGGTTTATAAAAAGTACAAGATATCAAATGCAAACATAAAAGAAATTGACCCCAAGTATAAAAAATAGGAAATAGCAATACAGTGGATCATTGACACCAGTACTGTTATTGAAGAAATTCCTGATTCCACAAATGTCATTTCAGTTAAACATTCTTATGTACCGTTTGAAAGAATCCATGAATATCTCGGTAAACCTGAAGAACCAATAGGTATATATTTTAGAACACTAATTTTATGTAAAAACTGATTTTTTTTCCATCTCCACTAATGATATAAACTGTAGATATTATTGGGATTATTGCTCAATGCCTCCCCATTCGCACTGTCAAAACACCGAATGGCTCTAAAAAAGTTCAGAAGTTTATAGTTATTGATGAAAAGTAAGGATAAATTTTCTTGGAACATTATTATACAATTACCTACAATTTAATTTCCCTTAATGTTGTCATCCATATTTAGGTTGTAGCCTTTGAATTTGACTATGTGGCAAGAATTCATCGTAAATGAAGGGAAACAATTGCAGGACATTGTGGATGAACTGCCGGTTCTTATTTGTCGTCGACTCAAGGTTAATTCTTTTCAAGGTATCATATTCATAAAACCAATGTGCCATCACTGTTTCACCTCCTTTTGATTATCAAACAACTTCTATTAACACTCTCACTTGCTTCTTTTTAGGCATAGAAGTATAAACACATTACAGATCATCCCTTCTAATTGATGATGCTGAAAATCAATCTCTAGAACTGAAAAAAATGGTCTGATTTTTTAACATTTATCTCATGACAAATATATTAAAGACAATACTCCAATTGGTTGGCATAATAATTTTGCAGGGCAAAAGAGCACCACAAGGAGATCATGGCTATCATCACCAGCTTGAACCAAACCTCTCCAAAAATTTCAATGCCAACAACTTTGGATGGTGTCTACACTTCCGTTGGTTACATTCTACCAACTCAAAAGGTAAAACTTACATTACAGTTTTTCCCCACATCTATGTTTTATTATTTCATGTCAGCCTTATTTATTACTGACTAATTTTCTTGACAAATAGTTTGTGACCTCACAGGTGAAGATATCTTTCAAAGACATCTCTCAAAATTATTACTATATGACTTGCGTAAAATGTTTCCATTTAACAACTTCCTCTTTAGATTATGAATTCACCTGCAATTTATGCCAAGAGAAACAGCTTGCTCAGCCAAGGTTATAAGTCACTCTTTTGATGATTTATTATTTTCTAAACATATATATATATATTCAAATACTTTATAATTACTAAATTATTTTTATGCTGATCCTAAATGTCCTATCTACGTAGGTGTCGCTTCGAAGCATATCTTACCGATGACAGTGGTACTATCACTGCTACCTTCTTTGGTGAACCTGCTGAGAGATTATTGGGATTGACAGCAATGGAAGCTATTGATGGTGTCACACAAGTTAGTACTTTCTATTATAACACAAGAATTAGCTCTTTTCACATTTCAATACTTATTTTACCTCAATCCATTTGTTTTAATAACCATTCCAGAAAATAAAAATCCATACATTACGATTCAACCTAACATAGTTTTACTATTTGTGCACTTCTAGGAATACATTGACGATCGACATTCTGTCATCGACAATGTTGACTATATTGTCCACCTTAAAGTCTCTCAATCAAAGGATGACCAACTTAGCCCGAGGTACACTGTGTTTAACTTTGCTGAAAAGTCATGCTTGCAAGCCCAGAGTTCAGCCTTACATTTGCCCAAAAAAATTGATGATGAACCAGCTTTGGAGATTGAAACTTCACTTTCTGCAACTGAGCAAGAAACTATTCAAAGTACAGTTGCATTTAATCACATCTAACACTCTTACCTGATAATTACTTTTGCTTACTTCTAAATGAAAATATAATGCATGCTCTTTCAATGATAGTCTATGGAGCTTCTCAATCACCTCAATCAAGAGCGAAAAGAAACCTTCTTTCCCAACTTAAAAATGACGATCTTGAACTATCAACATCAGCCGGGAAGAAACCAAAATTAGACTGACTCCAGCACGTGCCTGTAAATAGGGAAATAGATTTTGTCGCATCTTTACGATATCTTTTGCTGCAAATAGCCTTTAAGCATAAAAAATATGGTTGTAATAGTGTGTTAGGATAAATTGAACAACAATCCTTTTGCTTGTAACATCTCTTTTGTAAACATATATATATATATAGCTCATCCTAACACCTTTCTAACTTCAGCTTCTATTTTATTGCTTATTGACTACGTATGTATATAGTGAGTGGGTGAATGAGTTAGCATTCTCAACTACTTTCAATATTGATATATTTTAGTTTGATTTTTTGGATTGTTTTAAAACATGGTTTACATTTTTTCTTACTATAAATTCATCTTAACCTCATTCATCCTTTGGTTTATAATGATGCTGCAATTTCCAAGGTTAATCTCTTGTCATTTTTCTTCCACACATTCAGATGCTTTACTTGATCATCTACCATTGCATTCTACCTTTGTGCATTACAGGTTGCTAAAAACATAGTGATTGAAAATAAGAAGGAATTTCTTAACCACTTACAATAAGAATTACATAATTATTTTGCATGGTAATAGATTAATGTTACTCTACTACTCTTTCACACAACTACATAAAAAAACAATACATTACTTCTCCGAGTAAAGATAATGATTCATTCTTTGTTCAAAATATTTGTAACATTGAACCAAAAAGAACTATCAGTTTGTTTGTGTTTGAATATTTTGCATTCTAAAAAGGCAAAAATATGCCCTTATTTTGTTAAATAGTTGCAAATCAAACAAAAGTTGTACTATACTGTAGATATATTTGAACTTAACAATAAACTAACTAATTATTTATCATATCATTTTTAACAGTGATTTAAATTAATACCATAAAACATGTAATTAAACTTGGTAACACCAGTTCATTATAATCTTGAATTACATATAAATTTCTTACATTCATTGATAAATGTTTAAACTACTGTTATGTATAACCTTCAATTTCTATTACAAATAACATTATTCCTATAATTCCTACAATTAGTTATCCAGCTCACTGTGATACATGTTTGACCATTAATATGTTTAACTACGTATAATAACAGCAAATAAAAAGTTACTTTCTGGAAACTACTTGTTACTTTGAATTCAACATACGATAGCATTATTTCTCATATATCTATTTAAATATGCGGTCAAACTTTGATAGTGCATGGTGCCGTAAAGTAGGTGGGTAATTTGGGTTGGGACAGATGGAATACTAAATTTAAATTTTTTTCTCTAAGTTACATATTTTCACATTCAAATACACAGTATTACATGTTTTTGTCTTTTAGAATACAATATTTTTTTAAAAAAATTACAATATTTAAGGTAAAAAGTACAGTGGACGGATCGCCTTTCCTGAGACTTTTCATTTTCTTTTTAACCAAAGAAATTAGAGAATTAAGTGACAGATTTTAAGTTTCTCCTCCTTAATACCTGCTGAAAACATCTTAAACGTGATGCTTATTTCCCCCCACTTTGGCTTTCTTTGTTTGGCTTCCCTCCTTGGTGATTTTCTTCTCAATCACATTGTTATCCTAGACAATTATACCTAACAGATATATGAATGTCTGGACATAATGTTCAATTGAGAAGACTCCACCAACAGGAATATGAAAATCAAATGAATATAGTAATAACTACCCAGTGTTAAATATGCAGTATACTTACAGAACTCAAATGAGAAAACTAACTTGCAATAATAAGACATGAAAGTTGGATCAAACATAAAAGCAAAGGCTATATTTTCCCTGAATAGCGATTACAGAAATATGATTAAAACCATGCTATAGTCAGTCAGTCAGTCCTTTTGATCCACATGCTAGAGGCATCCCCGCGTGACTCTGATACTTAAAAAGTGCAAATCTAAATGCAGGTTAAGAATTCCTAATTGCTGGTAAAATTAATGAAAGATTTACTATATAATTCCTATTACCTGCATTTAGGAGTTTTGGACCTGCATTTAGGAAATATTTTCAACTATTTAATTTTAGTGCTAAACAAATTCTAATTCCTAAAATATTCCCTATAATCTCAATAAACTTTATCAACTGCATCATAATCTTATTCACCTTTTAATTCAAGAACAAGCCATGAAGCAAGTTCTAGACACTGCTCGGCCAACATTTCTTCATACCTGTTTGTTGCAGTATCATAAATAAATAAGTTGTATTGTTTGAATATAATAAACATTTCTTCAAACCTGTTTCTTCAATAGCTTTGTATTATTTATTTGGTGGTACATAATTTGGTATTCTTGTTGTAATTTTGTTTGGAAAAATCCCCAATTTTACGTTTACCGTACTTTTGTACATGATTTAAAAATAATTTAAAATTTCATTATTTTTGTAGAGATTTTAAAATATTTTCAAACTACGTGGTTATATATATGTATGTATGTTTATACTCCAACAATTATAAATATTAGTCTATTTAAAATTAGATTTTTTTCGAATTCAAAAATATAACTATGAATTTATTAGTTATAAAATAATTGAATGATGTATTTTAATAATAATGATGAATCAATATGTTAATTACTAAATATATTCATTTATATTTAATAATATATTAATATTAATAATGCATATATCATAGATTGACAAACATAAAAATTGATTTCAATTCAAATGAACTTGTTCATTTTTTTTTCTTTCTCAATAAAAGTAAAAAGTTTCTTAAATCAATGTCTTTTTAATAATTATTTGATTTAATTAAAATAACAAATTTATTTCTAGAATATAATCAATTTTATTTTAAACATGAATTAAAAATAATTTAGTGCCGATAAGTATTATATTCGAATTTATGAAAACTATGTTATTGAACCAATTTAATTCTTTATCCTGCACCATTACTCTTGTCAAATAATTAGATGCATTTAAAATACAATTAAATGTATGAATGTAATCTTTGCTGAGATCATTTAGCTTTCGGAAAATGATATGAATGAATTAAGTTATGGCTACGAAATTCCCTTGTTACTGAACTTGTTGCAGATAATGATGATTAGTCTATTCTGTTTCAGTGTTACCAAGTCGTAGAACTCTAAAATGGTCTCTCTACATTCACCCGCAAATTTAAATAAAACTACCAAGTATAGGAACCGTTTAATGAAAATATTAAAATCTATCGAGGCTGATTTGATTAGTTAACATGTTAAAATCATAGTTCTATCTGAAATGGTTATAAATAGAATGTACTATATTTTAATTAAAGCTAGGTTTAGGAATGGTATGTTATATTTTAAAACTATTTTTTCCCGTCCAGAGATATAGCAAGTATGGTATACCAAGGGGCATGTTCAAGTAAAACACATTCCTGAAATAACTCCCTAAATTACTTCCTTAAATTACATCCTTAAATATAGCTATTCCATACCTTGATGATTGATTAATGGGGATATACCATAATCAATCCTTGTGCTTTTATTTTGGAATATTAGAACTAAATATAGTAGTATTTAGATTCTTTCATTAGCAAACGCCTTGTCATGGAAAAGTTATGCAGATCGGTTCTTTGGTGTATTTGTAATCAAATATTGATATAAAATAGTTGGGTAGGTTTCTCATTCTAGCCTATTCAAGTAACATTTGAAAGACAAAATCAATATTACACTGTTTTCACACTACCAATGTCATGGAATATGCAAAAAGCCAGATATCCCGTAGTTTGTATTGTATGCAGTTTTGCATATGTACACAATATATTGACCTATTTAGAGTACTGTTCATCAGTTGCTGTGTATGAACATAAACAAGTTGTACAATGTGCATGCCAGGATAACTCCAGAAGAGAGAGAATCCGCTCATGGCCAGGAGAGGGATGTATGGGTGAATGAAGAGTTCATATGTACATTAGTCTGAAATTGGCGTCCTTTCCTTCCGATAGGCTTATTAAAGTCTGGTCATCTTGTTGACTAATCTGATCCTAATTCGTATTCTCACCCATTATCTCAGTCTGAGTGTATCCCTCGGGTTCAACATGAACCTCCACATAGGTGTGTATTTTTTGTACCATATGCTTCATTGCGAGATGCATATAGCTAAAGTAAATGTGATTGTTTTCGTGACTAGATTTATGATCATGCTTCATATTTTGTTTGTTGAATTATACTTGCTTATGTTGTAGTTGTATTTTACTTTTCTTTATCATTTTTCACACCTGAAATTATGTTGTTACTTATATATGCACCGTAGGTGTTCAATTGAATGGCTAAAACATTTTCTGTTTAATGTTTGTGCTTTGATATGTGTAACCAATCCAAACATTTCCTGAATTCTACTGTTTCCAATTTCTAAAAATTTCAGAAATTAAATTTCATTTTTAATTGGAAGAAGAAAAATTAATTGGGACACGTGGCACCACCTGATTGGGCCACGTGTCCCAATCAGATGAACAACAATTTAAAAAATAGACCGAAGAGTGGCCTGGCATTGGAAGAGTGGGCAAAAGAAATAAATCAGGTGTCTAGATTTCACGTGATCGGGCATTGAAAATCGGGCTGGGCCGGTTTCAATACATAGCAATAGAAATTACATTCTTCAAAGTTTTGGGATAAATTACCGACGCGTCAGGCAATTAAAAAACGTAGCTTGAAACATAAACACTCCCCTTGTTTTCTTAAATTTGACACATTTACTATTTTCGTACATTTTTCTAATTTTGTTACATTTTCTTTTAGGATGAAAAGTACATTATTTTAACCACCGATTAAACATTTGATTCTATAAGAAACCCTTGATGATGCACAACAGAACCTGCTGTGCTGAAATCGCCACAATGTGTCTACTCCCTCCGTCCCAAACTAAACTGCACAGAATCTAAGATTCAGTCAAACTAAGAAAACTTTGACTACATATTTGAATAGATATGCAAATAATAATATTGTTGTATGTGATATTGTTAGATTCATCATAATAAGTAGTTTCTAAAACGTAACTTTTTGTTTACCGATATTATACGTAGTTAAATATATTAACGGTCAAACGTGTGTATTGGAGATCGTGAAAATAATTCTGTGCAATTTAGTTTGGGACAGAGGGAGTACCAAGAAACCCAAGGACATTGTGAAGCGCGCTGCTTAACTTGATGGCGTGGTTACCAACAAGTTGGCTAGGCTTCGTAGCCAAGAGGACGAGTAAGGCATTGCAACATTTATCATACAGTATGTATTTACTTTGAGTGAAGACTTTTTAGGATTTCATTTGGTATTAAGGTTTACTTAAATGATTTGAATTGAACTAAATTGAAAACGGAAAACGTTTCTTATTGAATTGAAGGAATTTAATTTTTTTAAAAGGCAAAGTTTTAGAAAATGTCATCTTTCCATAGGTATATGGAATGACATGGTTGAATAAGAACTATATAAAGGTAAGCGGTTTTAGTTGCAATATTAAAAATTTATTATGCAATGTGTAGTAGTTATAAGTTTATGGTCCGATTAATGGAATCCAAATTTTTTATTTTCTAATTTACCGTTTTAACTTGGGTGTTTTCATAAATTATGGAAAGATATTTTTTAAAAGACGGACTTTTAACTTAGATGACACAACATATTGAATTATTAATACATGTGAAATAGATTTGGAATAAGGAAACAAAGTTTAACTTGGAATTAATGTTGGTTCAGAAAATCTGATATTACAAAAATCTATTAAAATACTTTCTTGGTCCCGTCAGTTTTGGCCTATTTTTTGGTCAATTTTCTCATACTCCCTCTGTCCCAGCCCATTTTGCAGGGCAATCATTATCACGCTGTTCAAGAAACATGTTTGACCATTAATATCTTCACTTACGTATAATTTCGGTAAATAAAAATTTGATATTTAGAAACTACTTGTTACGACGAATTGAAC
>JAULKJ010308308.1:0-11112 GCA_032355405.1 Rubia balearica | reverse complement strand
AACTATGATGAGATTGTATTATAAACTTCCAATAACAAAATATTTAATTCATAAATCAAATTTATTATAAATATTTTGATATCAATTGTAATTCCAATATTACGAGACTTCACAAAATTCTAATAATATAGATATTTAATTAACGACTCAATTAATTATTTATGTTAAAATTTCTTGTAGGGTTTTGAGTTATAGCTTTAAGTAGTCGCAGAAATCAGATAAGAGAATATGATTTCTGATTAAACCTAGTTATTACATACTTACGGACTCCATTAAGGTCGGGGTTTTACAAAACCAACGTCAAGCGTGTATACACTTCTAAATTATGGCATACGATGTTGACAAAAAAAATATGTTTAACATTAAAGCACACCCATGTTTATCCTACTCTAATACTCTTTTTTCAGTACCTGATTTCTGGTTTTACTTCCTACTAAAATTCTATGTTTTGAAATAAAAGGATTTTCCATTTCTTGATTTTATTAAATAGTCTCATCTTCCCTTTTCTTCAGGGGCTTTTCTAGTTCAAGAAATCTGTCACAATTTCAGGTTGCACTTTCTTATCTTGTAATTCATGCAAAACCCATATGGTTTGCAAAATGTTACTGAATTGAGTCATGAGGTCGACTATATTTATTTTTTGCAGTATTATTATATTATTAGAACTCCGTGCAATTGCAGTGCAATCTAGGTTTTGAATAAACTTCATTTCCGGACAATTTCGACACAGGAAATTATTAATTCTTATTTCCTAATCCAAAATCATTGGATTGTAAAACTGAATGCAAAACTAGCCATTCTAAAATTCAATTCAAACTTAGGGGTTCTAGATACATATCTAAAATAAATAATTTAAAAGCAAACTCAAAAGCAAGAGTTTAAGAATTGGGATCTAAAATACGGTTTTGGAATTGTATCCTAGGTTTGTAGAAAGACTAATCTTTCTAGATAGCCTAGGTTTCTTCTTCACAGGGGATTATTATATGAGGATCCCCAACATTGAGAGTTGAATATCAATAAATGGCTCGAGATTCAAGATTTTTTCTCCAATATTCAAACTTTCCACAAGAAATAAGTAGGCCTTCACCTATCCATCCCTTCTCTCGTCTGCACGCAGTAATAGATCTTATCAACGAAACCCAACGTCGAGTTTGTAAACACTTCTTAATTATGACATACGATGTTGGAAAATTATGTTTTGCATCAAAGCACACCCATGTTTCTGCTATTCTAACACTCTTTGTTTCGGCATCAGATTTCTTGTTTTACTTCCCATATATATATATATATATGTTTTGAAATAAAAGGAGTTTCCAGTTCTTGATTTCTTGAAATAATCTCATTTTCTTTTTGCTCCAAGCGCTTTTATAGATCAAGAAAATCTAGCACAATTTAAGGTTGCATTTTCTCCTCTTGTATTTAATGCAAAACCCATCTTTTTTTTAAAAAAAACTTTGTTTAAAAAATGTTACTAAATTGAGTCATGTGGTCAATTATATTTATTTTTTGTTTTTGTCTTCTAGTATTAGAAAAGGGTGCAATCCCAGTGCAAACCGGGTTTCGAGTAAACGCCTTTGCCGCACAGTTTCGACACGGGAAATATGTAATTCTTATTTCCTAATCCAAAATCATTTGATTGTAAAACTGAATGCAAAAATAACCATTCTAAAATTCAATACAAACTCGAGGGGTTTTAGATACATTTCTGAAATAAATAATTTAAAAGCAAACTTAATATGAAGAGTTTTATAATTGGGATCTAAAATACGGTTGTAGAACTGTATCATAGGTTTGTAGAAAGCCTAATATTTGTAGATAGCCTAGGTTTCTCCTTCAAAGGTGATTATTATACGAGAATCCCAACTTCAAAAATTTAATGTCAATAAATGGCTAGAGATTCGAGACTTTTTTTCTCGAATATTCAAACTTTCCACAGGCAACAAGTAGTCATGTATCTATCCATCTCTTCTCTCCTCCGTACACCGGGATAGGTCTTATTCACGAAAATCAACGTCAACCTTGTATACGTTTCTAAATTATGACATAAGATGTTGGAAAACTATGTTTTGCATCAAAGCACACCTATGTTTGCCTGATTTCTGATTTTTTTTTCCCACTAAAATATTTTTTAAAAATAAATAAAAATTGTTTCCATTTCTTGATTTTCTAAAATAATCTCATCATCCCTTTTCTTCAAGTGCTTTTCTTGTTCAATAAATCTATCACAATTTCAGGTTGCATTTTCTTCTCTTATAATTCATGCAAAACCCATATTGTTTGCAAAATGTTACTAAATTGAGTCATGTGGCTGACTATATTTAATTTTTGTTTTCGTATTCTATAAGTAGAAAACCGTGCAGACTAGGTTTAGAATAACTGCCGTTGCCGCACAGTTTCGACACAGGAAATTAGTAATTCATATTTCCTAATCCAAAATCACTGGGTTACAAA
Source organism: Rubia balearica (assembly GCA_032355405.1). Classification (NCBI taxonomy): domain Eukaryota; kingdom Viridiplantae; phylum Streptophyta; class Magnoliopsida; order Gentianales; family Rubiaceae; genus Rubia; species Rubia balearica. The sequence goes on along the minus strand of JAULKJ010308308.1, from coordinate 8,661 downwards.
ACTGTATGCAAAACTAGCCATTCTAAAATTCAATTCAAATTTAAGGGTTCTAGATACATGTATTAAATAAAAGTGTTCAAAGGCAAACTCAAAATCAAGAGTTTAAGAATTGGAATCTAAAATACGATTTTGGAATTGTATCCTAGTTTTGTAAAATACTAATTTTTTTTGGATAGCCAAGGTTTCTCCTTCACAGGGGATTATACGAGGATCTCCAACATTGAGAGTTGAATGTCAATAAATAGCCCGAAATTCAAGAATTTTTCTTGAATATTCAATCTTTCCACAAGCAACAAGTAGGGTTGCACCCATCCACCCTTCTCTCCTCTGTACGCAGGGATAGGTCTTATCAACAAAACCCAACGTCGAGCTTGTATATACTCCTCTATTATGACTTAAGATGTTGGAAAATTATATTTTGCATGAAAGCACACCTATGTTTTTGCTTCTCTAATACTTTCTGTTTGAACACCTGATTTCTGGTTTTGCTTCCCTAAAAAATCTATGTTTTCAAATAAAAGGAGTTTATGATTCTTGATTAGCTGAAATAATGTCATCTTCTCTTTCCAAGTGATTTTCTAGATCAAGAAAATCTATCACAATTCGGTTGCATTTTCTCCTCTTGTATTTCATGCAAACCCCATCTTGTCTACCAAAATTTAGTTTTCAAAATGTTACTAAATTGAGTCATGTGGTCAATTGTATTTTTTGTCTTCTAGTATTAGAAAACCGTGCAATAGCAGTGCCGACCGGATTTTGAGTAACCGCCGTTGCCGCACAGTTTCGACATAGGAAATTTGTAATTCTTATTTCCCAATCCAAAATCATTTGATTGTAAACTGAATTCAAAACTAACCATTCTAAAATTCAATACATACTTAAGGGTTTTAGATACATGTCTAAAATAAATAATCTAAATAATTTAAAAGCAAACTCAAAATCAAGAGTTTTATAATTGGGATCTAAAATACGGTTTTAGAACTCTATCCTAGGTTTGTAGAAAGCATAATCTTTGTAGATAGCCTAGGTTTCTCTCCTTCTCAGGGGATTATTATACGAGGATCCTCAACATTGAGAATTGAATGTTAATAGAGATTCGGGACTTTTTCTCGAATATTCAAACTTTCCACAAGGCCTGTACCTATCCATCTCTTCTCTCATCTATACACCGGGATAGGTCTTATTGACAAAAACCAACGTTGAGCTTGTATACATTTCTAAATTATGACATACGATTTTGGCAAATTATGTTTTGTATCAAGGCACACCCATGTTTTTCCTACTTTAATATTCTTTTTTATTACCCGATTTCTAGTTTTACTTCAAACTGAAATTCCTTGTTTTGAAATAAAAGGATTTTCCATTTCTTGTTTTTTATAAATAATCTCATCTTCCCTTATCTTCAAGAGATTTTCTAGTTCAAGAAATCTATCACAATTTCAAGTTGCCTTTTCTTCTCTTGTAATTCATGCAAAATCCATATTGTTTACAAATTGTTACTAAACTGAGTCATGTGGTCGACTATATATATATAGTATTCTATTAATAGAAAACTGTGCAATCGCAGTGCAGACTAGGTTTTGAATAACTGTCATTGTCGCACAGATTCGCACAGAAATTAGTAATTATTATTTCCTAATCCAAAATCATTGGATTGTAAATTTGAATGCAAACCTAGCCGTTCTAAAATTCAATTTAAACTCAAGAATTCTAGATACATGTCTTAGATGAATAATTTAAAAAGCAAACTACAAATTAAGAGTTTAAGAATTGGGATCTAAAATACGGTTTTGGGGAACTGTATCCTAGGTTTATAGAAAGACTAATCTTTCTAGATAGCCTAGGTTTCTCCTTCACAGGGGATTATTATACGAGTATCCCTTACATTGAGAGTTGTCAACAAATGGATCGAGATTCGAGACTTTTTATCGAATATTCAAACTTTCCACAAGCAACAAGTAGGCATGCACCTATCCATTCATTCTCTCCTCCGTACGCAGTGATAGGTCTTATCAACAAAATCCAACATCGAGCTTGTACACAACCCTCAATTATGACATACGATGTTGAAAAATTATGTTTTGCATCAAAGCACACACATGTTTCTTTTAATCTAACACTCTTTGTTTCGGCACTTGATTTCTGGTTTTACTTCTCACTAAAAATCTATGTTTTGAAATAAAAGGATTTTTCGATTCTTGATTTGCTGAAATAATCTCATCTTTCCTTTTCTCCAAGTGCTTTTCTAGATCAAGAAACTCTATCACAATTTAAGGTTGCATTTTATTTTCTTGTATGTCATGCAAAACTCATCTTGTTCACAAACAAATAGTTTTCAAAATGTTACTAAATTGAGTCATGTGGTCAATTTTATTCCTCTTTTGTTTTTGTCTTCTAGTAGTAGAAAACCGTGCAATCGCAGTGCAGGGTGGGTTTTTAGTAACCGTGTTGCCACACAATTTCGACACAGAAAATTAGTACTCCCTCTGTCCCAATTCAAGCTGCACCTTTACTATTTGACACTATTCTCTATCAAACTTTAACCGCATATTTGAGTAGATATATAAACAATAATATTATCTTATGTGATATTGTTAAATTCATCATAACAGTTATTATACGTATTTAAACATATTAACGATTAGACAAGTTTCTTGATGAACGTGAAAAAGATTCCGTGCAGCTTGAATTGGGACGGAGGGAGTAATTTTTATTTCCTAATCCAAAATCATTTGATTGTAAAACTGAATGCAAAACTAGCCATTCTAAAATTTAATACAAGGGTTTTAGATACACATCTTAAACAAATAATTTAAAAAGAAAACTCAAAATCAAGAGTTTTAGAATTGGGATCTAAAATACGATTTTATTAATGTATCCTGGGTTTATAGAAAGCTTAATATTTTTAGATAGCCTAGGTTTCTCCTTCACATGGGATTATTATACGAGGATCCCCAACATCGAGAATTGAATGTCAATAAATGGCTTGAGATTCGAGACCTTTTCTCGAATATTCAAACTTTCCAAAAGCAACAAGTAGGTTTGTACCTATCCATCCCTTCTCCCCTCCGTACGCAGGGATAGGTCTTATCGACGAAAAACCAACGTTGAGCTTGTATACACTCTTCAATTATAACATATGATGTTGCCAAATTATGTTTTGCATGAAAGTACACTCATGTTTCCCCTACTGTAACACTTTTTTTGGTACCTGATTTATGGTTTTACCTCCCACAATACTCTATGTTTTTTAAAAAATAAATAAAAGGGGTTTCCGAATCCTGATTTGCTTAAATAATCTCATCTTCTCTTTTCTCCAATTGCTTTTCTAGATCAAGAAAATCTATCACAATTTCAGAATGCATTTTATCCACTTGTATTTCAACCAAAACCTATCTTGTTTACAACAATTTGTATTTAAAAATGTTACTAAATTGAGTCATGTGGTCAACTATGTTCGTTTTTCGTTTCTATCTTCTAGTAGTAGGAAACCGTGCAATCGTAATGCAGGGAAGGTTTTGCGTAACCGCCATTGCCTCACAATTCGACCTTGAAAATTTTTAATTCTTGTTTCCTAATCCAAATTCATTGGATTGTAAAACTGAATGCAAAACTAACCGTTTTAAAATTCAATGCAAACTTAAGTGTTCTAGATACATATCTTAAATAAATAATTTAAAAGCAAACTCAAAATAAAGAGTTTTAGAATTGGGATCTAAAATACGGTTTTAGGACTTCAACCAATATTTGTAGAAAGCCTAATCTTTGTAGATAGCAAAAGTTTCTCCTTCACTGGGGATTATTATATAACGATCCCCAACATCGAGAATTGATGTCAATAAATGGTTCAAGATTCGAGAATTTTTCTTGAATATTCAAACTTTCCACAAGCAACAAGTAGGCCTGCACCTACCCATCCCTTCTCTCCTCCCTACGAAGGAATAGGTCTAATCGAGGAAAACCAATGGCAAGCTCGTATACACTCCACAATTATGACATGTGATGTTGACAAATTATGTTTTGCATCAAAGCACACCTGTGTTTCTCCAACTCTAACACTCTTTGTTTCAATACCTGATTTCTGGTTTCACATCCCATTAAAACTTTGTGTTTTGATATAAAAGAAGTTTCCAATTCTTGATTTCTGAAATAATCTCATCTTCCCTTTTCTCCAAGTGCTTTTCTTGATCAAGAAAATTTCTCACAATTTCAGGTTGAATTTTCTCCTCTTGTAATTCATGCATAACCCATCTTGATTATAACAATTTAGCCTTTAAAAATGTTACTAAATTGAGCCATGTGGTCAGCTATATTCATTTTTCGTTTTTGTCTTCCAGTAGTAGCAAACCGTGCGATCGCAGTGCAGGGCAAGTTTGTAAAAAAAAAAAATCAATGGCCATTAATAGAAACTTTAATCCTCCAGTTCCACTTGGAAAAGGGTCTACGATGTCAATTTTCTATTTCTCAAAAGGCCACACTCCATAGACCCTGGTCATTTCAGACTATGATTTCCTCTGCACCATTGCATTTATCTGACCACTTTTGCATTTTTAAACAAAGTTTTGCACATCCTCGCAGGCTGTTGGCCAGTATTATCCATATCGCATGATTTTTTTTTTGCTAAGACACGATCCTCGTTCATATCCTGGATGATGTGAGAATCTTTATTTGTTCCTACACACCTTAACTAGGGTGTTAGAAATCCTTCCTTGTACAGGTCCCCATCAATGTACAGTACGCAACCAACTTTAATTTAGTTCTTATATGTTATTTGTTAGTTTAGTTTAGTTCTTATTTGTCAGTACGCAACCAACTTCGTAGCTGGTTTTCTCTGACATCGTAGTTGCCGAGCACTTAATATACCTAAATGCTCATGATGCCCATTCCTATATCTAGATTCATTCCGCTAATGAGTGCTTCGTACTGTAAATCATTGTTTGTAGGGGGAATCAAATCACAATGCATATTTTTATTCTTCCCTTTCTGGGCTTATGAGCAAAAGCCCCGCATCCACATCTTTTTGTACATGATGCTTTATGTATCAAGAGTGTCTATGCGATCATTTCACGCTTCATTTCCCGTTAGATCCCATGATCATCAATTTTTATTGCTTCTGCAATTGAGAGCTTTCATCCCCAATCATTTAAGCTTGAAAATCCGCCAGAGCCTGCCCCCTAAAAGATGTTCTTAGTTGAAAGTGCACTACAGGCTCGCCCAATTCGATTGCTCATTTCATCAATCTATCTCATGCTTTGGGTTTATGAAGGACTTGTCTACTAGTATTATTTGTGTACATTAAAACCATATGGCCTTGGAAGTAGGCCTGCAACCTTCTAGCATAGTGTTTAATGTCGGCATCGGTTTTTCGATGAGTAAATACCCTTTTTTGCTCCTTACAAACTACGAATTATGAAGTACATTCAGATTTGCTTGTCTTTATTTTCGTGGACCAGAACTAAACTGATTACATAACTTGAAACCTCTAGGTACGAGTATAGAGGTTCGCATATCTTTCGAGCTGCAAGTAGTGGCTGCCTTTGTAACATTTTTTTTCTTCAAATCCTCACATGCCTTGTGACAATAATCATTTCAATTGAACTTATCAAATCTTTTCAAAAGGTCAAAGATAGGAATATACTTCTCACCTACTTTTAAAACTAATCGATTTAACATGGCTAACGAACTGGTTAAAATATGTACATCTTTCATCGAGGTATGTGGGGGTAACTCTTGTATGGCTCATATTTTCTATGGATTGGCTTCAATTCCTCTTGTGGACACTTGATATCCTAGCAACTTCCCTTGTCATACCCCGATGGTGTACTTATTTGGGTTTAGTTTCATCTTGATTTCATGTAGGGCGATCAGAGCCTCTTCTAGGTCATTCGTGAACCGGCTTACCAATCTTCTTTTGACTACTATGTCATCAACATAAAGTCCTATGTTTTGACCTTTTTGGTGTTTGAATTCCTTTTTAACATTTTGCTGATATGTCGTCCGAACATTCTTTAGGCTAAACGACATTTTCACGTTGTAGTCAACTTTGAAGCTTGCTATAAAGGTTGTTTCTTCCATGTCTTTTGGGTTCATTAATATTTTATGATATTTGTTGTATGCGTCCAAAAAAACCACGATCTCGTATCCCGAGATCACGTGGGTAGCAATCTTTTTGCCATTCAAGTCTGTGTAGTCAATACATATTTTCCATACTGCTTTCACTTCTTTACCATAACTGAGTTTTCCACACATGTTGGATAAATAACTTCTCTCAATGTTTCTATATGCAATAGAGTCTGCACTTTTTGTTCTATTACTTCTTGTCAATCTTGTGCTAGATTCCCTGTGTTTGTATCACAGGTTTCATGGGCTGGTTTATATTGAGAGAGTGTGTTTTGATGGTGGGGTTTACCCCTCCCATGTCTTGTACAGACCAAGTGAACAAATCCTTTTACTTTGTTAGTGTCGCGATTAACTCCATCTTGACTTTTAGGGGTAAAATTTCCCAATTTTAACTTCTTAAGTGTGGTCTTTACCATTGGGGCCAACGAGCTCAATCTCCACTCCAAAATCGACACTAGGGTGTTAGCTGCTCCTTGTTGGCCATCCACTAGTTTTTTCTATTAGTGATCATTATCATTGTTATAACCTTGCATTGCCTGTCTAGTATGATTCTCTCTGATCGCATTTTGTTCATAAATGCACCCAAGGACATTTGGTACACCAGGTCACGAACTTGTAGGCTTTCCAAAACAAAGCGGTCATGGTAATCCGTTATGTTTTCTCCGGTTCACTTTGTAATGTTCATCATGTCCACAAATGTTTTCTTGAACCTTTTCTTTTGATAAAATCTTCCCAAGAATTTATCTAAAAGTTGAGACCATGAATAGTAGATATACATATTTGAATGTAGATATATATAATTACGTATAATAACGACATACAAAGTGGACTATCCCGGTTAGGGGTTATGAAGTGAATTCTGATGTCTCTTTCAAGAGGAATGGTAGGCCGAGAGGTGGTTTCATTTTCATAGACTCACAAGGAGCTTGTATTAGACTTGGAAGCTTGTATTTACAGGCTCAAGATCCTCTATCATCATAACTAAAGGTGGCGGTACATGCAATTCAGGAAGGTATATCCCAAAATTTGTTCCCTTTAACTTGGGAAGTTAGTTCATTGCAGGTACAAAGGATATTGAGAAAAAAGGTTAAACCACCATGGTTTTGCAAAGCTCTGATTTGGGAAGTGTCGAATTTAATCCATCAGTTCCACATCACAGTACTGCATATCCTTAGAGAAGGAAACAAGCCAACACATGCCTTAACCTCGCTAACAGGAGCCGGAGAATAACAAGTGGGGTGAAGTCTATTTTACCAAGAATTGTGTACACTGTAGCTCTGGGTGAATTTATCAAAATGATTTTGGAGGCAAATACTTAAGTCTCTTGTAAACTCTCTAACTTACGTACTTCCTCTGTCCCACCTATATCTGCACACTTTTTGGTCAACTTTCTCAGGACACGTTTGACCATAAATTTCAACTAGTATATCGGCACAAATATCTTCATGTGAGATATCGTTGGATTCTCTGTATCATGTAGTTTTTAAATATCAAAATTTAAAACATTATTAGTATACATAACTAAAGTCGTCCCTTGAATTTATCCATGAATACAAAGTGGTTTCTTACCCATGTGGAGAAGAAATAACTGGTTTCTTAAGTGGTTTCTTAAAAGTAGGTGGAAGTGAGAGAATGAAAAAAATAATATATTTAATTGGTAAGAAACCGGTAGCGGTTTCTTCCATTAAACATGGTCTATTCCTTATTCTGCTGCAAAACAACAAAACATTTTCGCGCTCTCTTCGAGTATAAATGCTTCTTGTTTTGAAGCATCGCGAGCCTCCATAATTATTAATCATTGGCCAAGTTCATCCCCACTACATTGCTATAATTTCGTAGTTCTTGTTTTGAAAACTTTTTTGGAGGTTGTTGTTCAATTTCTCTAATTAGCATTAGGGAATTATTCAAATCTCGCTGGAGTCGCGAAAGCACCAACAACACACCTTGAAAATAAAAATAGACTAAGAAAAATTATGGTTAACATAAACTCTGCTTTCACCCAGAGAAGTCATGTTACAACGCAACTTCTCTATAACCCAGAAGTAGGTAGTATTGCCCTGCAAATCCGCTGTAGCTTTGGTGCTATAGGACGGTGGGAGTTCCATTGAAAACCAGAAAACTCCGTTCGACGAATACAAACAATTACAGAAAGAGCTATTTTTCCCCCAATAGGTTAGGTCATGTACCCGCCACACAATACCCTATTTTAACTGCTGCGAAAATTTATCACCACTGCGCCACTAGATATTTTTATAACTGAATCACTTCTAAAAGAAGTTACACAATGATTAACTATGGATCACAATAAACACATTTATATTTATATTCTGAAATTGGTTCATTATTATTTTTCTTTTGCATCATTAAAGTTGATCATTTTTTTCAAAATAAGAATTAGAGTGAAGTGCGTTTTTAACCCTATAAGTTGTTTGAAAGTGCAGAAATGACCTTGTAAAATCTAAAGGTGCAAAATTAACCCTGGAAACCAAATTTTGGATGAAAATGACCATTACACCCCTTGGGAAAAAAGAAAATTTCAGA
>JAULKJ010308297.1:0-11112 GCA_032355405.1 Rubia balearica | reverse complement strand
AAGGATCTTTCACCATTTGAGCAGAACAAAAACTGGGAAAGCTTATCATTCAAGCCACGACAAAACACAATAGCAATATCCTCATCATTAAGAGGATGACCAAGAACACGCAATTCATCAAGAATATCTTTAAAACGAGAATAATATTCCTGAACAGACTGATCTTCTTGACGAACTCAATACAAACTATCACAGAGATATAGATGACGGGAATGAGAATTATTATGATATTTAGTGTATAAAGCATCACATACATGAGCAGCAGTGACCATACCGTCAACTGCTGACATTGCAGAAGGAGTCAGGGATGAAAAAGAGTAGCTTGAACTAGCTGATATATCTGAATCCAAGCCTCACGAGCATCGGCATCCTTAGGATCCTTGTCATCGAATTCCTTGGAGAAGGAGCTCTCAGGGGCAGGAGGACATTTAATCGAACCATCAATATAGCCAATTCATTTGACAGTCCGTAAAACAGACGTAACCTGAGTACGCCAGTGAAAGCAGTTGGAACCATTAAGCTTGGTGGTGATGCAATTGATCAAGGGGGCAAGCCTAATGGTCCACATCATGAACAGATCCAAGCACAATAGAAAAATTAAATCACACCAAACACACAGCAAGCTTATGAATGGCAGTGGACGACAGATGTAACTCTTTTACAAGGATGGAGCATCAGATGCGACACGGGATCACAAGCGGCGGCGCTTGAAGATCAATGCGGCGGTGCGTGAAATCCTGCAAGATGGCAGGGACGTACGTGAAGGCGCGTGCGGTGGTGGGAAAAATTGATTGGCCTAATCTGACAGTCAGGATTTAGCGGCGGTCGGAGATAAGCGATATGGCGGCAGGTGGGGACGGCCTTTCGATCAGAAAATGATGAGTGAGAACTCAAAAATTTGGTAAAAGCCAGATAATAATAAGAGATACCTGACTGATACCGTGATAGAATGTAAAACCCACAAATTATTGTGGTTGTGTGTATTCATATATACAGAGTACAAAGGATATACAAGATAAAATCATATATGGAAAATTTTTTTTAACAAAATATATATATAACCTAATCAAAAGAAGATTTCCAACTTCAATTGAATTGCAAGAAGTTAAAGGTGTGTTCTCTCTCCTACTATATGAGATTATACCGTTACAATGTGTTCTTCAACCTTTTCTAATCTTTGATCTGGTAAAATTTCCACCCAATGGGGAGATCTGGAGGAAGGAATAAAGGGAAATCAAGCAAGGCGACCGCACTGGCCAACGGGGGAGAAAGAAAAAAGGATGAAGAAGAATTAAAGAGCAAGGGTTTGAATTTGTAACTGCAGACTGGAGTTGAAAAACCGGAGGAGGTGAAGGTAGTAAGGAGCGGAGGAATTACGGAGTCAGGAAACGGGGAGAATTCCAAAGAAATTGAGAAGGTGGGAAGAAAATTAACCTGGGCAGAAGAAAGTATAGATGAGGATAGCAATAAAGAGAAATCCAGGAGTTCAATTGTGACAGATATAGGTATGAATTAATATAAACCGATCGAAATTGATTGACTAACCATTGGGGAGATTACTGAGGAGGATATTCAGTAGAGTGTGAAGCAATGGGAGGATACTATAATATGTAAAGTGATGGGGAGTAATCCACCATTCAAGGTGATGGAGGGATATATGTTCAGAATTTGGGGAAGAAAATTACAAAAGTATGGCAACTGAAACTGGGCTTATTTCTGGTTAAATGTCAGAGTAAATATGTTAGGGATGAATTACTGGAAACTGGGGTAATATTCTTAAAAAATAGACCTGTAATCCTGAAAGCTTGGGTCCCGGATAGTGAATTTGAAGATATTGTTACAGTACATGTGTGGATTCAATTTCCAGATCTTCCTTTAGTATACTGGCAGCCAAAATTAATTAGCAAGATTGTTAGTACTAATGGCAAACTAATCTGCTTAGATAGGATGACAACAGATAAGGAGAGACTGGCATGTGCTGGGGTCGGATTGAGATGAAAATCATGGAGGAACTACCAGAGAAAGTGGAGTTTCTGAATAAGATGAAGGTAATCAGCAGTTAAAATATTAGGTATGAATGAAGCCCGTTAAATGTAAAATCTGTGATTTGTATGGGCATTATGAGAAGGAATGCAGGAGGAAGGGGAAAGTGAATGTGAGTGTAAATCAAGTGTATGTGCCTGTAGAGAGGAAGATTGTTGTGAACCCTGAAAGGAAGTCTGAAATGGGGAATAACAATGAAGAGAAATCCAAGCTGGAACCTGAAAGAGGATCAAGAAGTCCAAAAGGAAAGGAGAGAAAATCATAACTGACTGGAATGGGAACTGAAGCTGAAAGAATAAGGAGCTATAAGGATAAGATTGGGAAAGGTAAAGAGAAGATGCAGTCACATGCTAGCAATAGCAAAGCAAAAGTTACTAGTTCAAATTTACTAGTAGATCCCCCTGATCATTTTTACTATGAATGACAAAATAGCCTGTTGGAATATAAGAGGGTTAAATAAAAGGGATAAACATAGGAAGATTGGGAACTTTTGTTTGGAGAATCATATTGGATGTTTAGGAATGTTAGAAACAAAAATCAAGACAGAAAAGCGAAAAAATGTTTGGGACAGGATTGGTTTGGGATGGAGTCTCATAACTAATGGGAATGTTACTAAAGGGGAAAGGATTTGGTTGTGTTGGAGAGATGATCTTTTTGAAGTGAAGATTATAAATATAGGGGAGCAATGGATTGATGGGATACTGAAGTTAAAGGGGAGACAGAAAAATATTTACTTCACTGTAGTGTATAGATACAACACTATAGAGAAAAGGAGTACTATGTGGTAATATATGAAGAGACAAAATCTGAGGGATGATAAAACTTGGGTTATAATGGGGGATTTTAATTCTCCATTAGAATTGGCTAACAGGATAGGAGGGAATGTAGTGGATGAAAAGGAAGGGGCTGATTTCTAGAAGTTGATAGACCAATGACAATTGGTAGAAATGAATTTTTGTAGTCAAAAATTCACATGGTGTAACAGGAGGGACACAGGAGAAAGGATCCAAAGTATGATAGACATGGGTATAGTGAATCAAAACTGGATGGAAGAGATGGATAATGCATACTATGAGGTAAAGCCTAAAAATTTATCAAATCATTTCCCCCTTATTCTGCACTGGAAAAAGGAAGGAAAAACAAACAGAAGAGGTTTAAATACTTCAACATATGGGAGCTATCACCACAGTTTACTGAAATCATTAGGAGTGTATGGGGAAGGAGTACAGTATTCTCATTAATAGATTTGGAGGTCAAACTGGAAAATGATGGAGAAACCCTTGCAAAAGTTGGATAGGAGGGAATTTTCTTGTATCACTCACAAAGTAGTAGAAGCCAAAGTGGAATGGCTGAAGACACGGGAATAGTTGAATAGGACACCATATTTCATAGCAAGACAAATGGAAGAGGTAAACACGAGGTGGAAGCTAGTTAAGTTGAAGGAAGTTGAATTCTGGTATCTACAACAGAAGGCTAAAGTGCAGTGGCTGAAGAAGGGGGACAGACCAACAAAATTGTTTTACGCAGCTTTGAAAAAAGACAGTATCAGAACAGTGTAGTCAGTATGGAGATTGATGGGAAGTTATGTTCAGAACATGGAGAAATTGAAACCTACTTGGTGGATTATTTCAGGAAGCACATAGGAGTAAAAGGGAGAACAAAAGGCTTTGATAAATCAGTGGTGGAAATGGGGATGACACTAACAGGGGAGCAGCAAACTAAATTAATATCTGAGATTAAAGGAGAGGAAATAAAGAAGGCTTTATGGAGCATAAATTGGAAGAAAAGTCTTGGAGCAGAAGGATATTCAAGCAGATTTTTTAAAACCACTTGGGAAACTACAGGAAGAGATCTGATAGCAGCAGTGCAGAGCTTTTTAAAGGGTTAGAGAATACCAGGCATATTCAGCAAAGCAGTTTTAACATTGATCCCAAAAACAGCAAATCCCCAGGTAGCAGCTGATTTCAGACCCATTTCATGTTGTTCTGTTGTTTACAAAGTGATAACTAAATTACTTTGCAATATAATAAGTTAAGTACTTACAGGGTTGATAAGCAAAAATCAGAGTGCCTTTGTCAAGGGGGGGCATATTTCCCACAATATTCTGTTAACATAGGAACTTCTCCATAAATATAATACTAATAGTATGAAACCTAATTGTATGATAAAGGTGGATATCAATGCTTTTGTCTGTGTAAGCTAGGATTTCCTAATAAAATGGTTGAAGCTTCTGAAATTTCCTAGTTTGATGATAGAATGGATTCAAAGGAGTTCAATGGATTCACAGTTTTGTATAACTTTGAATGGGAGGCAATCATAATGTTTCATGGGGAAGAGAGGTGTGAAACAAGGGAATCCTCTTTCACCCTTGATGTTTGTTATAAGTATGGAGTTCCTCACCAGACTAATGACTAAAAAATTCAAGGAAAAGAGAATGGAATATCACCAGAGATGTAGTAGGATTGGATTGAATTCACTCTTTTTTACTAATGATCTACTAATCTTCTGTGGGGCAGGAAATAAGTCAGTGGAAGGAGTAAAAAACTGCCTATATGAGTTTTTGCAGGTATCAGGGCTGGGGATCAGTGAGAAAAAGTCAACCATTTATTTTTTCAAAAATGGAGAAAGGGGAAAAGATTTGGCTGGCTGATATGTTAATGGTGAAGAAAGGATATTTTCCCATGCATTATTTGGGTTTACAAAGTGATAACATACAAAATGGAGAAAAGGAGATTGTGAAAGATTGTTGGATAATATAAGGAAGATGGTGAATGGATGGAACAGTGAAAGGCTGTCTTATGCAGGAAAAATTAAGCTGGTTAACATTGTACTATTGAGTATTGCTGGATACTGGGTAGGAATTTTAAACATACCTGAAAGCATACATGAAAAGATAGTGGTGATTTGTAGAAGCTTCTTATGGGGAAGGGAAGAGGTAAGTAGAGGATATACCCCAGCTGCTTGGAGTTCTTTCTGCAGAAGCCAAATCTCTTGTGGAATGGGAATCAAAGATCCATCATCTTGGAATAAGGCTACCCTTTGCAACAGATATGTGATATAAACTCTAAAAAATATTTGTTGTGGGTGAAGTGGATACAAGCTTACTACTTGAAGAATGAGAATTTCAAAGATTATAAATGCCCTGAGAGCAGTAGTTGGGCCTGGAAGAACTTATGCAAACTGAAGGACAATTACTTAGGGGATCTAAGTGACTAAACTGACAAATCAGGTGGGTTGAAGGTGAATTCTGTATACAACAGAATGAAAGGAGATAGAAGGAAGTATGTTTATGCAAATATTATATGGAATCTGGATGCTTTTGAAAGGTTTCTTACCTACAGTAAACAGGCTGCTGTCACATGGAGTACTTAACATGAAGCAGAAATGTGTCTTATGTGATTTTGTTAATGATGAAGTTTCTTATCTGTTTATTGGATGCTCTTATATAGCTGAAATATGCAGAAGGATGAAGTTAACTTGGCCAAAAGGTATGAGAGAAATGAAGAAATGGCTGCTGATGGCAGTAAGAAGGAAAATGAAAGGCAAGGTGATGAAAATGACTGCTGTGAAGCATAGAGTCTGGATGGAGAGGAACAAAAGGATTTTCCAGAAAGAGAGTTTGAAAGCAGAAGTTATAGCTGCTCAAACAGAAGATGAATGCAGATGGAAGGATGAGATGAAATGGAAGAAGAAATTGGATGAACAGGCTGAGCTAAATGCAGAAGTATATGTATGGAACTGTTTTACTGTAAATGATTGTATAAAATAGTTTGGGCCGAAAAGAAGGTAGGACTTAGAGGGCGATATGTAATGGGCTGGAGCTGAAAGCCCAAAATTTTCCTTTGGTTGGATGTGATTAATAGAAAAGCCTTCATAAAAAAAAGATTTCCTTTCTTAACCTGATTCTAATTCATCTATTACTGTAATTCATCAATTTGGTGAGCCCGTAGTTTTACTCGCCAAATACCTGGATATTCGGGAAAATACTAATTAGTACGAAGGTAAGCAAGGTCGATCCCACGAGGAGTAAAATCAATAATTCTAATTTTTCTTCCTACTAATTTCTCAAACTCTTTTGGTGATGCCACCACGCCTTAATTTTTAAAATGTTTTGTAACACTAAAATTGCTAATAGTGAATCTTAAAAATGAGAAATAATATATTTAAATAATATCGGCTAAGAATAACTCATTCTAGTTACTATCGATCACACGCACAATAATAAATCAATTCTTGCACATCTATCGGTTATAGCAAAGTAGGTACGCTTAACCCCCGATTCTTTCTTACTTTATTGACAGTTAATCAATTATAAATAACTAACTGTTTTCCTTTAAAAAATGCCCCCAAAAAGTATTCGCTAAACCAGAACACCTTTGATAGCATTAAGAATAAAAAGAACCCGATATAGTAATTACCCAAGTATTTTCAAGTAGTAATACACACTTAATTATTCTCTATCTCGCTATTACAATCTTATCTAGTTAGCTGTTTTTCATAAGATTGTGCCACTTACTAATCTCATCCAACAATTACGTATTGGTATAAATTAGATAGCATTATTCTAAAAACAATCAAGTTGGTTAGACTTAAACATATTAGAAACAAAATTCAACCAAGAACCTGCAAGAATTAATTATAAAGCAATTAGGCCTCACGATTTAAAACTAGCATTTGTTATTCTCTGCTGATAAATAATTTAGCTACTCATAGTAATTAAACTAAAAAATAAAAATATAATGATATAATAAAAGATAATAATATAGCGATAAATTAATTACGAAACTTGCTGAAGTCGCACGGAAACGAGAAGAGGGAATAATGTGGTGATGAAATTAATTGTGCGCAGGAAAACAAACTAAAAAAGAAATCCAATGATAACTAATGTCTGCTGCCTCTCCAATGTGAACGCAATGAAGAAAATCAAAGTAAAAGCAAAGTCCTCGTACTTTTTTTTTAATGATGAAATACTTGCTTATTATTAATAAGGACAATTTAAAGCAATACAATTTGTGACATTATCACAGTTATGTTCCCTAATCAGCAAACTCCTACAAACTTTGACAAAAGAAATACTAATAAACTGAGTTGTGATGTCCCTAATTTTCTGCACTGTAGTTGCCACTTGCCAAGGGGGATCCTTATGCTGATCCTGCATCAAGTTGACCCGAACTTGACAATTAGACATAACATTTAGGTTATCGAAACCAATTTTCCTTGCCATCTTCAAACCCTGGAGGCAACCAATAGCCTCTGCTCCCAAGGCTGACTGAGTAGGAAAAATGAATTTTATGAGTTTGTGTGTTTGAGTCATTGCGCTGTAAGATAGACCAGCCAGCTGCAGCGTGACCCTTTTCTGCCCAGTATGCTCCATCAAATTTCAACACCGGATCCCTGGTGTTCCAGGCTTGAACCAGTTGATTGATATGAAACTGTTGTCCAGGTAAGTTCCCAACTTCCTCAATATCTGTTGATTGTCGAAATCTGTGGTGAACCTGTATGTCGGATATTACTAGATTAGCATCAATTAGGGGGTCTACCCCTGGACAGTTGAAAAGTTGTTGATTTCGTGTTTTCCATATTAGCTTTAGAAAGCACAGAGAAAGACAACTGGATTCTTGATCTGGTGTCGTCGTAAACCAATCCCAGAACCAAGTTGAGAATGGAACCGAAGCTAAGATTGCAAAATGGAATCCCAAAGGTGAAATTCTCCAGACCTGCTGTGCATTTGTGCATTCCAGAAAGGTACGACATACGTTTTCCTGCTGATTTGTATTGCACAATTGGCATGTTGGGTCTTGTATGATATTCCGACGTTGCAAATTTAGCATTGTTGGTAGAGCATTATGCAAAATATGCCATGTCTGCGCCAGTATCTGTCTTGGCAGTTTACAGTTCCATAAAGCCTTCCAATTGTGAAGGCTCTGTGCCTGCAATCCAAATTGATTCTGACAACCTTGTGAAACTTGAACATTGTATCGTGACTTGACACTGTATTCACCATCAGTTGTGTATGGCCATATCTATGTATCCCTCTGGTCCGGACTCATTGGGATATGAATCTGTAAGATCCGTTTCACTGCTAATAGTGGAAAGAGTACTCTGATAAGAGGTAGCCTCTATTGTCTGTAGTTGTAAATTAAATGAACTACCTTTAGACTCGTGTTAGACTGTGCTACTGGATGTAGCTGTGTCACTGAATTCCCAGGAATCCAATTGTCTCCTATTGATATTTTTTATCCTGATCTCACCACCCATTTAAGCTTACTAGATAGAAATTCCTTTCCCCACAATATTGATTTCCAGGCCCAGGAATGATATGGTTTATGCCTTTGGCTGAGAAACGGAATCGTGGTACAATATTTCTGTGAAAAGACCTTCACAAACAAGGAATTCTTCTGCCTTAATATTAACCATGCATGTTTGGCTACTAAGGCTCTATTCATCTCTACAGTAGACCGTAGGCCTAAACTGCCTTGACTCTTTGAGATACATAATTTTTTCCAAGATAACAAATGTACTCCTCTGTCCTGCAAATCTCCCTTCCATATGAATCTTGCTATTAACTTTTCTATAGTCTGACATACCTCCTTTGGGTTTATGAAGATGTCTAAGGCATAGAGTGGCATAGTAGACATCACATGTTTTCCTGCCAAGGTTAACCACTTCGTTTTCCATGAATCAAAATTTTTCTCTAATCTTACGAATACGATATTGATGTGTTTGTCTCCTAGAATAAGGTAGCGATATGTCCATGCCTAGATACTTACAACCTATCCTTGTGTTATGTATGTTCAAACCATAGCGAAGTAAAGCTTCGGCCTGTGTAGGAGTATTTGGACTCACTTGGATTGCCGAATTTTCCAAATTAATCCTATGTCTCGAATATCGGGCAAATGCATCTATATCCCTTGTTAGTTTCCGGATAACCGGTTCTTGTTCTTTGATGAACAATATACTGTAATCTGCGTACATAAGATGAGAGATTGTAGGAGATCCTCTATGTCGGATGAATCCCTCATTCTCCAGTCGATTCACACTGGCCTTTAGCAGGCATGGAAGATATTGTTGGAAAAAATGAAAAAATACGGGGACAAAGGACATCCTTGTCTCAAACCCCTCATTGGTTTAAAAAGACCAGTCTTCCACCCTTTCACCTTGACTGCCATATTAACAGTGGTGACACATTGCATTAATAATGCCTTTCAATGCAATAGGAAGTTCATAGCCATCAAAGCATTATCCGTAAATTCCCAAGAGATCCTATCATATGCTTTACTCAGCAACTCCAAAATTTGTTTCCAAAAATATTCCTAAGCGTCTGACTCTTTCTGCGCAGAATTGACTGTCTTTTTTTTCCATAATTGCCCTAATGCTCCTCAGTTTCCTCCAAATTCCTCCTAATCCCACAACCTGTGATCTGTGACAATTAACACACCTAAAGTGCACATTAATCCAATAAAATCACAAATAACCCCAATAAAATAAACAACACAATTTATACACATCAAATATCCTCACACTTCAGTCATTCTTGCCCTCAAGTATGAAATGAGAATCAAATCATGTTGTTTGTCACAAAAGTACCAAATATCCCTGATAGACTCTACGAAAGACTCAAAAGAAAAGAAAATAACAAAAAGGACTAATTACAAACCCAACAAACAAGCAAACTCAGCATACCAATCCTTAATTTCTTAATCCATGGACAAACTTTACCTTGCCAATCATAAAGGATCATGTATAACACACTTGACACTATCACACCTTTCAAATAACATAGGTAATTCATCCTCAAATTAATGCAAAACAGCCCTCAACTTAGTCAAAACCAGACAAGCATTAAACAGTTCTCACGTTTCACACATTTCGCTTAAGATGTAAGAGACAATCACTCAATATACGAAGTTCACATGACAATACACGAATCATTTAATGCAAATCAGAAAGGTCTTTATTCAAGGTTGTAACGGGGCTAGGGGGAATAAAAATAAGGTAAGGTCCGAGGCGTTCTAAGCTTCAGCCCAAACTTTCTCAACAGATGTTAACAATTTTAACTATCATAAGAGTACACAAATCTGCTCAAAACTGATTGTAAACATTAAGTGTTGGTTCTGAAATTTTTTAATTTTATTTATTTTATTCTTTTTCTGATTTTTCCCTCCATTTTTCCAGTTTTTTCCTTTCTTTTTTCTGGGCATTTCAGCCCAATTTTCCTGAATTTTCCAGCACCTAATCACTTTTTTTCTTATCATTCTACAGCACATCTAAAAATAGTACTACACAATCAATTTTTACATCAAAATTCAAGGTACAACTGATGTTTATGACCAACAACAGCAAATAATCTGAAAAATATATCGTAATCATAAGCATGCACATATATGGGACAAAATGGAGATAAAAACAGGATTTGGCTTCATATTGATGTGGTTTAAACAAAGAAAAGGTCAAGACTTCAAAGGGTTTACTAGGGGTAATGCAAGGTAGGCAATATAAGCTGTGGGGTTAAATCCTAAAGGCTTTCATCATTTTCACACAAATAATTCAAGTAATGCCAATATCTCTCACAAAAAAAATTGTTCTAGAGACTGCCCTACTCTACCTCAAATCTCACTTTATTAGGCTCAAATGTTCAATTACCTTTCTTTTTTCGTCATTCCAAGTCTCATTTAGGTCAACTTACACAAATTATGTTGGACTCATTTACCAAGTAATTTTAGGGGTGTATTAAGTAGCTAATTATGTCACACAAGAGGTTTATTACCAGCAAGTTCAATCCATCAAAGATCAATATTATCAAGAATAGTATGTTGAATTTGACTCGACTCCTAAAAAAATCAAAAATAATTGTTTGTATTTTTTTTAAATGACAAAACACATAAATCTCCTCACACTTAAACCTTGTTTGCCCTCAAGCAAGCTCAGTAAAAATAGCACGAGCCAAGTGCATATATAACCCTACATAATTGATGAAAGTGCAGATATATCCCTGCGATAATTGAAAGTGCAAATATAACCCTAGATATTTAGGTTATGTGCAAATATAACCTTTCCGACGGATTTAGA
>JAULKJ010308289.1:0-11113 GCA_032355405.1 Rubia balearica | reverse complement strand
GCTAGACGCTGCTTCTCGTGCAACTTGTTGGGGTGGGTGAAATTCCTCTCAAGTCAAGATCCAATAATTCCGCAAAACCCAGAGTCTTTGTAAGGAGATTCATATCAGAACCCCTTTCCATCCTTTTATTTTGAAAATAGATTGTACATGCAAAAGCCTACATACATAATAAATCTATATAGATGATGAGCAACAAAATCATTACAACAATGAGTAGTGTTTGATTGATGGATTCATACTCACATGCAATGTAGTTGCATCACGAAAGGGAGGCATTATTGAAATGGAACAAGGTCTCGAATTCCTCCTTTCGGATGATTGGATTTACCTTGTACCCAAAAATACCAACTTCTTCCATTGTAATTTTGTACAAAGACGAGGGAGGGTGAGTTGTCAAGATCATGGGGATGTTCTTTAGAGATCCATCCCTGGATAGATTGAATGGAGGTGGCTTCACTCTAGGGACACGATATTTTGTAGCCTTTGGATCCATCAATGTACTTGCCAATTTGGCCGAGCTACTAATCTTTGCCTCGATCTACATGAAATCAATTTGAAAAGTTATGTACAAAACTGTTGTCTCAACTCATGTCATATGAAACCACCATATTTTTTGTTTTACCATTTTGGGGGGTTTGTTTTCCAGAATAGAGACCAAACATAGGGGACACTCACCAAATATTCCAAGTGCCTCGTCCATTGTAGTTTCCTCGGCATCTGGGATTGGAAGAGCTATACCATCTACAAGGGTCTTAGTGATTCTAACCACCATTGTGATTGGCTTATGTTGATGCAAGCTTATAGACGTGTACACTTTGCCTTCTACAACGAAGAATGCATAAGAAATTGTCCTTCATAACAAAAGTAGCTAATTTAAAACAAAGTATAAAATAATTTGGATATAAAACGTGTGATATATTTACTTATACCTTCAAGTTACGTTGGGTGGCCTCTACCAACTTCGTTCTTAGTCGGTCAAACGCAAGAGACATTGTTAAGGTGAGAGATGTTGGTTCAGACTTACTATCACACACCGGGTGGTCATGCGTTGAGTTTGTCAGAGGAGAAGCTAAGATTGTCTCCAATTCAAGTGGCATTTTGCTCTCGTTCGATTCTTGTGAGACATAACCAACTATTTGGGCAACTGTAGATTTCAAAGCATCAATCTCTCTCTGTTGATTAATTGATGGAATATCAACCTTCGTTGGCCGAGGTTTGACAGAGACATTCCTATGTGTAGCGAGAGTGCCAACACACCAGATCGGACCCAAATGTTCTTTCTTGTTTAGCGCTACACCAAGTATGTCTCTCTTTCCAACCCCGAAGAACTCTCCGGACTCTTGCTTCATTCTTAATTCCTCCTATTAATTACCATTATTGGATCACATTTATCCAGTCAATTTTTTTATCTTGAAATATTTCCCATACCAATAAATCAATTAAATAGTTGGTAAACTTACAATTTGTAGGGCTACCATCTTTGCATCTTTGATGTGAAACTTACCCTCTTTCCTTCCCGCTTTTTGTATCCTTTCAACCATTTTTCAAATCGTTGAACCTCGTCCGGTGTGGGATATTCCATAGAATTCCTTGCTTCTTCATCTGTCATCCCTTGTTCAGATTTGTGAAACACTCAAGCCTCAAAATTTTTTTTTATGATAATTCTTGTGACTAGTGCGTACCCTCCTCGACTCATGGTATGTCGTATGTTGTTTCCTTTCGCAACGTCAACGTGTTTTTCTCTCAGACCCTGTGATAACATGAAACAATGGGATTTAGTTATGAAAATAAATAAGGGGAATGATGAGGAACAATAGTGACTCATTGCCATCGTGTCCTTGCAACGTGGCACACTTATTGCTAGGGAATTCGCATCAGTCGAATGGACATCATGCGACTTCGTCAACTTTGTCGGACCTAGGCAGAGTCTAAACTTAGTTTTTAAACAATGTCACACACTCCTCAGTGTAAACGATCCACAGCCGAGTAGTACCATGTGACGTCGGTTTGTCTAGTTATTGGTACTCTAGTTTTAGTAAGTAAGGTCCCACACATATCTTCAACCATGACGATCACAAACCACATACACAATTTATTTCTATCATGATTACATGCTCATGCATATGCTAGTCTATCCAACAAAATATGTCTTTGCATACCAATGAAATTATGTATCCACCATGTATATTCTTCATAGCATGTAAATGATAATTTTTTACCAATTCTTCATCCGCAAGATTTCTTCCAATTAAACCCTTCCTGCTTGATTCACTAATGACCGGATGCTTAATTCTTGGGTTGTAATTTCTCTTCTTTCCAAAAACGTAATCCCTAGCCAATTTGACCTTGAAATCTCTAGGGGTCATCACCGTACCTCTCAAAGTTACTATTTTTAAGCCCTAATTACGTACTAACTACAAATAAGTAGATAATGGCAAGTCGGAGTCGTCCACGAAGAAGAGATATTTTCGTAAGGATTTGTACATATACGGGTAAATATTAAAATATATATATGTATATGTATATGTATATATGTACATACATACATATACATATGTATATATGTATACATATGTATACACGCACATATGCACACACACACAAACACATTTATACACACATACACACACATATAAGAAAGCATGTAAAAAGGGGATTTTTGGTTGATTTATGAAGTGAAAGATAATGCAACTAGCAAAATGAAATAATTAAGATATCATGCAACAAGCTACAAAAGAGATGATAAAATCACAATTAAGAAAGCCTTGGGGGTAATTGATTCCCACTTCCAAACCTCTTATAGGTCATTGACTCATTCACTCATTTATTCACATTAATTGCCTATGAGGAATGTTATCACTTGTCATTTGAAGATCAACATTCATTTCTTCTTTGTAGTAATTTGCAAAGACGTTCAATGATCATTTTCAAATCTCATTGATAAGCACTTTAGATAAACAATGCCTAAAGGTATTTTTATCAATGACATTATATGCGAAGAGGCATAGATTTGATAACTATAAGCATTAAACCGAATGCCTAGCTATTTAACCAAACAAAGCACTCATTTGACTAAGCCTAGAACAAACAACATTCAAGATTCAATCTTTCATTTCTACCTTAGGACGAATATGATAACAAACAACATTAACATACTCATCTAGCAAGATTTACATCATTTACCCACAAGAAGTTCTAATACCATGTGCTTGGATTTTCATGCCAAAGGTGAGAAGAAATTGTACACTTTCCTAGCACTTATAACTCTTAATTATACAAACATTTCACATTCTCAAACAACCCATAACACAAATGAAGTAAACAACATTAATGGCATAATAAATGCTTCACAATAAATTCTCATGAAAGGGCAAAATAGAATCTCACTACATGGGTTTGGAAACTTCAATCAATTGCTCCCAAGTGATGAGTTTAGCTACTAGCAATCATACTTAACACACAAAGCAAATACAACATAAATACAAGATAAAACTAGATGAAAAATGAAGAAAACCAGGTTAGAGTTGTCTAAAATTGGGAAGAAGAAGAATGAAAAGAGAGAATAAAAGTGTGCTTGCTATTTATGGTACATGAAAAAGGATAAGAGGTTCAGGCCACACGTTTGTCGCATAAGACATCATCACCTATCGTATTCGCCTATCACATTTCCTAAGTGATCAAATATCATTGGTCCCCTCTATGCGACATTGCTAATTAGGGTTTCCAAAGGTTTTTCATTAACATTTCCAAAATGGAAATTACATGTTATTCATCATCTATTTTGGGCAATGTTATTCGAGGAGTTCATATATATATTTGACTTAATACGTTGGTATAAGCGAATTTTAATCCGACCGATAATGCCAACCCCTACAGAACCGTTACAGGATATATACATGTTGATGGTCGGTTATATCGGATTCTCAGATACATTGCCATCAATCTCGTTACACTAATAAGGGGATGATCATTACTCTTTCAATATTATAGGCAATGTTAATTGACAATATTTGATACCAGTTATAGTGATGAAGATGGTTTCTCCCGTTATCCTCTAGCATTGTCTGTCCTACTACACAAGTAATCTTTTGAATATTGATTTTTCAATTTTCAAGTTTATAGAGGGAAATGTATAGGCAATGCTACTTGAAATGGTTTCATAATAGCCATTTTCAACTACGTAGGGTTCTCTTATTACTACTGAGAATAGTAAATCCTTACACATAAGTAATGTTTCGAACTGTAATGGTTAAACTGCCAAGATTATCGAGGGCATGAAGTAGGTAATGTTACTAGGACATATTTGAATCACATTATAGCAATGAAGGAGTTTTATCCCTCAAACCCCGAGAATAGTCAATCCTACTACACAAGTAATGTTTCGAACTGTAATGGTTCAATTGTCAATATTGTCGAGAGCCTGGAGTAGGTAATGTTACCCGGACATATTTGACTCACATTATAGAAATGGAGGAGTTTTATCCCATTAACCCCGAGAATAGTTAATCCTTCTACCTACTACACAAGTGATTGTTTGTACAATAACGGTACAATGTTCATCAAAATTGTCGAGGGCCAAGTATACGCAATGTTACTTGAAATAAATTGATATCTATTATAGCAATGAGGGAGGGTACGTGGGTTATCGTCATGAACAGTCAATCCCTTTCCATATTTTTTTCTTTCAATTACACTAACGTTCAACCATGGTACATAAGAAATAGTTTCACATATGCATGTTTGACAGTTAACATTGCAAATATGTGGTTGTAGACAATCAAATTCAAGACCGCAAAGTAATGATTTGTACAAATTACTCAATGTTATCGATCTGAGGTAAGCTGACGGGCCTCTACAACAATAACTTGTGGTTAATCAATAATTTTCTAGTGATTATGTTCTTGAATATGATAATTTAAAATGTTTATAATTTAATTACCTCGTCCCATGCATTTGGGCTACTCTGTTTATGAATTTGGGCCGAAAAACATTTATGACTCATTCAAATTAGCAACGCCGATGTGTTGTCGGTTGGCTGTTGATCAGACTGATTAGAAGTATTGATATCGTAAATAGGGTCTTAACCCATTGTTGAGCAAGGCCAGTTTGTTAAGTTAATTGGGCCTGATGTTACAGTTAGCCCAGTATCCCTATTTTGCGATGTCGGTTAGGTAGTTGGTCATACGTCGTAATTATCGAGTAGGAATATGATATATAAGATATGTCACATTCATCAAATAAATGACACTGTATGAACCACAATATTTAAACCGTCGAAGCTCCACCCATTCACATTTCTCAATTCGACGTCGCACATTCAACTGTTAAAAAATATGCCTTTAATCCACCACAAAACCATCATTTGTAGCAGCCAAATTGTCTACATATAAACACCCACATCCCTTGTGAACAATCATCATCCAACAAATGACCATATACTACAAGTTATCGAACCCTAGACAAGGTTAGAATTCGAACCAGTTTTCTCCCTATTATGTATTATTTTTTGGGTTACAATTCCTTGTTGAACGATATGTGTTTCTTTACTTATATTTACACTTTTTTAAGTTTCTTGTTATGGTTGATTCTGTGTTTGGTCTCTTTGGTTAGTGGTTTACATATTTCTTAGAGGTTTGGATGAAATTGGGTGGATGTGGCCGTAGATAATATGATTTCTTCATGTATTTCTCCTAAGTGTTTATGGTTTGGGGAATTTTGATTGATATATATGGATTTTTGACCATTCGATAACATGTTGCTAACTAGTTGGTCATGCTGACGCATTGTACGATGTCGTACACTCATAATAACCTTAATATGTAACATCGTACATAGTATTTTTCTAAACTGAATTGTGTGCAAAATGTTAGTGAGCTTGGTTGTACATGAAGTACAAGATCGCATGTACAATTCTGTTAAATTGAACTATAATCGACAAGATAGCGACTTTGTTATACCATCT
Source organism: Rubia balearica (assembly GCA_032355405.1). Classification (NCBI taxonomy): domain Eukaryota; kingdom Viridiplantae; phylum Streptophyta; class Magnoliopsida; order Gentianales; family Rubiaceae; genus Rubia; species Rubia balearica. Next base: position 5,151 of record JAULKJ010308289.1, on the reverse strand, counting down.
TCTTTATGCTACATATTATTAATCACTGTATACGAAAATGTCCCACATATGCCAGTGAAGTAGACTGCAAAGCATTCCTAAGACAAGGAAAGTGGAGAGGGTACCTCTCGTTCCAAAAAGGCGAAGGCCAGTAGATCCCCTCCACTGCCAACATTCGACAACAAGTGGTTCATCACCGAGGAAAATGAAAAGCGTTACCAGTTAGTTAGCAAAATAAGGATTAAGGAGGTGAGGTAAAAAGGCCCGAGGATGTGCAGCCACTACATCTAGACATATTTATTGGGCCATTCAAAGTATCGGGGATGGAAGGGATGATATTCCTAGATAAGCCCACCTATGAGGCCAAGGTGAAAAAGTTCTATTCCAACTTTGATTGTTGGAGTTTCAGGAAATTCAAGAATTGAGTGAACGTGGTGGATATGGAGTTGACTGTTGAAACCATCAATGAGGTGATCGGATGCACGGTTGGTGAAAATCAAGAGAACCTGGCTCAAAGACTTATGCCTTTACTGCTGGGACTCGTGGCCTAATAGGATCCTTAAATACGATGAGTCCGGGGTATTGGACCCCAACAAGATGGTGAAAAAATATTTCAAGGTTGACCCTGGTAATGATATCTTCAAGCAGAGAGACATCAAGATTGATGTTTTGGAGCTCAAGCAGAGAATGATGTACAACATCATTGTCCAATGCCTCATCCGGTTGGCCATCCTTTCGAGCTTACGATACTGGAATATTGTGGAGAACAATATTGTTGACCCCAACTACACTATCATCCTGGAGATTCAAACTGTGGCTGTCACGCAGAAGAGTTGGACCCTCCTATATGGAAACGTAGTCACTGCCCTGATGGAGAAGAAGGGTGTTCCCATAAAGTCTACGTAGAAGATCACGCCAAGATACTCTGATGCGAGCTACTTTAGCTAGAAGCATTGGCATTAGGAGGTGGGGTTTTGGATTGATCGCAATGTCTTAAATGATAATCTTAATGTGACATCTACCCCAACAATGAGGCTACTCTATCACGCTTCATCGCTAGCCATCCTACACCTTCGACTCTTGGCTCACGAACTGGTATGAAAAATGTTAGATTTTTAAAACTATCTTACTCTAAAAATATGATTTAATTGATCTATCTAATAATAATGAAATAAAAGCAATGTTTGTTATGTCAGGTCTCAAATAGAGTGTCTGAAATATGCTCTTGAAGGGCATGGCCGAGACCAAAGAACTCACTCTGCGTTTGGAACAAAACCAACAACGTATCTTGGCAGAGTTGGCAGGCTTGAGGGCACATGCCCTTCTCATTGGTAGAGGAAATGAGCAAGTTAAAGATGAATATTTGGAGGTTTCCAAGGACAACGGGTCTAATTTTGTGGCCAGTGGTGAAGAAGAAATAGAGTCCGTTGAGCATGAGGCCAACAATGTTGGCAAGGAGGTGGCTCTTGAAGTTGAGGATGAGGATGAGGATGAGGATTCAGGGGCTACTGACAGTTTGTCGCAGGATGATGTGCTGCCCGACATACCCGATGAGCAAGCCCTTTAATTGTTTTTTATGATGATGTCTAATGAATTATATTTTAGTTGTTCATTTTGCTTTTGAATAATGACTTGTGTTACATTTTGTTGGATTGGATTTGGGTTGTTAGGGATTGTACGCTAAGATATGATTATGTTATGCTCTTAATTACTAATTGTAGACTACAATGACATAGGTCCAATGTTTTACATATGTTCTTGGTTGTTGTGAACTTCGAATGATGAATTGTAGTTTTTCATTCCAAGTTCTAGTTTATTTTTCAAACTTTTTATTGAAATGCAGTTCGTAGCATGCAACGTCGCACGTATGTCACATTCTCATGTTTGGATGAACCGATAACCTGCCAACGTATGTGCGAGTTCACATCAATTTTGTACATTTAGCCTCTGCCTCCGATAGAATACCTTACTGACGATGTGTGAGACGTCGACATCTGTGTTTTACTAGAGCACAATTTCAATGTGCGATGTTGCTAAGGGAAGCTCGATCATTTCATTGCATAATAACTTGGACATGAATCACCTCCCCACCTTTCTTTGGAAAACTTGGGCTGTTCGGGGATGAAGTACACCATGGAAAGGCTTCCATGATTTCCACCATCACTACGGGCGACCGGTATGTATGGCTATAAAGTGGCGCACCCGTGTAAAATTTCACGGTGCTTCCACAACCCGGTGCATAACCATCACTCATGATACCACTTTGGAAGATATTTTCATAGCTCCTAATCCGAGTTTTGAGAAGGTTTTCTATGACACCTTGTCAGCTCTGGATGTGGACATAGGTGAAAATCCCACTAGAGTGCAACCTACCCAAACCAACCTACTGGAAAATTTCTTTGATCAATTTTGCACATTTGGAGAGAAACTCACGATTTCAACCCAACTAGTGCAAAAAGTGATTCATGAGGTAGGGGGATGAGCTTACAATTGGAGGATTTTGGGATGAGGCTTGATTTTATGGACGGGACATGGGGACATAGGAAACTAGGCTTGAATCCATTGAGTGAGAGGCGAGGGAAGTGTTTTCTGTTACGAATGAGAGGGTCGAGGTGTATGAATGAGACATTGTGAAATTGATGAAAATAATGCATGCCTCCAACCTAGAGGTATTTCGCAACCTTATTCCTCATGAAATGCAAGAGTTGAGGCTAGCAGAGAGAAGGAGAAGGAGAAGGAGAATGCGCGAGATGAGGCGCATGAGAGCAGTCCCCGTAGGGTCCCAAGAGTAAGTTCTTATCATTATCCCTAGGTGATTTTCCTAATTGTGTCATGTGATTGATAAGTTATTTCAAAGAAGTGAAGTTGTACGTTATTTGCCCACTTTTGTTGCGATTTTGCGAAAATAACATTAATTGCGAAGCCATAGGTGATTCCTACTTAATTCAGGCTATTGCTGAAAGAAACTTAATTGTGAAGCCATAGGGATTTTCCTACTTGTTTAGGTTGATGTAACTTTGTACCAGGTAGGTATAGTGTACCTTATAAACCACTCAGGTTGAATATCTGGCTCAATTTTTTTCACATATAACGTGCTTGGGTGGTGGTTTTTTGGAAATCATTGAGACATAGTGATGAATGGATTAGCACTGGGGGTGCCCAATTGTAGCTCAAATGAGGTGTTTACGGAAGGGTATTGCTAGATGCCGATAGAGTTAGCGGTGCTAATAGTCTAAAGAGGTGTGTATAGCTAGTAGTGGGGTTGATGTAGTCTTGTAACACACACACACACACACACACACATATATATATATATATTCATGTTCAAAATTTGCAGGGAAGTGAACGAATGTTCGAAGGATTTGCTGATTATGAGTGTCATTATGGTTTGTGATCCATGTATAGTGTAAGAGTATGTTGTCAAGATGGAAGCTGGCTTATGAGGATCAATAAATGTGTGTGTGGTGTGTAGTGTAATGGGTATGGACATGTGAAGGTGAAAGTTGATTTGTAGATGTTGGCCTAGAATAATAGTACTTTCGTATATTCTGGAAAGTGGACTAATAAATGGATAAGCATACCACGTAAGCATAGGCTTTTTGGTTGCTCTTCCTTAAGAAATGTAGAATATGTAGATGTTCCATATTCCAATGCATTTAACTGGGGAATGGCCAAATGATTGAGGAAATGAATGGTTGCATAACTTTTGTGTGGGAGTTATTCCTCCTGGTTGTCTTTACAAGGTATCTTTCTACCTCTACAAAAGCCACTCTTCATTAGTGTTTTCTTCATTCTCTGGTCTAGATGTTATTCTATTTCCGGGGACATTGTCACTACTGAAAAAACCATACACAGTCACTTGTTATCCGGCCCCTATGAATATCGGTGCTAAAGTAGGGCGGTGCCGGAACGTAGTTACACAGGCACCGGTATACTGTACCGGTGTTGAAATGTAGTATCCAACACCGGTAACCTGTTATGGTGTTGAACTGCTCTTTTACTATACCGGTGCTTATAATACAATACCCGTACTGGTTATTAATTTAGCACCGGCGATGAAGGATGCCGGTGCTGGATGTTAAAATCAATTCTCGGTGCTCATATATGTCGAGCACTATTACAATGCAAGCACTAGTATGGAATGAATACCCGATGTTTTATATTTTTGGGTGCTCATATATTTCGAACAATGGTATGAGCACCGGTCTGTAGTAAGCATCGGTATGGAATGAATTCCGGTGCTTAAAATTTTAGCAACGGTTAGACATCTTATATACTAGTGCTAGTTGATTTTTTTCATTTGCAATGCAATATTTTAATTTTCTCGGCCCATCCCAGATCGATATTCGGGGAAATTACACAGAAGATATGCAAAACAACTAATCTACCGTGAACTAAAATATATAGAATGATATATATTTGGAATCGAAAAAAGAACAGTTGAAAGAACAAATGAAAATAGTAAAAACTGTAGAATTATGTAAAAATCCCTCAATGACAACCAGCAAATTCGAAAATTACATATGGTGAAAAACACAATCAATTTAATTTTTTGAACCCCCAAATTTCTTGGTTTGTGCACATATACCCCCCAATTTTTCAAAAGTTCACATATACCCCTGGATTAGCTGTGACATAAAAACTCATACCCCTCCTGCCTGAATCCGATGTTGACCTATTATTTTCCGGTGTTGGCCAATATTAAAATTATCAAAATAACCTCCACTTCATTTTTGAAAAGCTAAGGACCATTTTACCCTCTAATGAAGTGGGACCCACCCTTCATCAACATCAATATAAAAATTCTTTGTCAAAATTTTGAGTTAAAAAACAATGTGATCTAGACTAAGATTTGAATCTCTTCATCCGCGACTTGGCCGGGTGAGATTTAGTTCCTATTTCCAACCCTAATTCCAGCGAATTTCCCTCGTCTGAGTTGGATTACTCTAACAAATTCAAGATATGGGGCGAAAATCCAAAATTGGTTTCTAATTTTTGGTTTTTTTAGGGGCAAAACAATCATTTCCATTGAGTCCAATACTGACCAAAGTTGATCAATTTTTCAGATGTCACCGAGGGTACAATTGCACTTTTAAAATGTCACTAGGGGTACAAATGCACTTTAAAAAACTAGAGGGTATATGTGCACAAAACAAGAAACTGAGGGACATA